>JAWQUT010000077.1:2147348-2160570 GCA_033807755.1 Ellobium chinense | reverse complement strand
CCCTGGGGGGAGGGGGGGAATTACGGCAGACAGGAAAGGGGTCATGAAGGTGGAGGGAGGGAAGAGTGAAGGCGGAAGGGGGGGTGGGGGGTTGGAGGATATGGGAGTTCGATTCGACTATTCCCACTAGTCAATTTGGGAAATTCTATCAAGAAATAACTGTAGAGCACAAGGAAAAAGAGGGAAGAAGAGAGAGAGAGAGAGAGAGAGGGAAGAAGACAGAGAGAGAGAGGAAAGAAGACAGAGAGAGAGAGAGAGGGAAGAAGACAGAGAGAGAGAGAGGGAAGAAAATGCGAACCAGCCCGTTATTTTCTTCTGTGATTATGCAATGTCTCAGTGGCTTCACGGGGTATTGATGTCAACGCCACTTTAATTCTTGTCTATGAGATTTTCTTAATGAGCTCTCTAAAGGGCGGTAACTCTTCATTTAATTTTCGCTTTCAGCAACAATGACTAATTTCATGGGCCCGATGGAAAAACGTCTTGTCTAAATTACTTCACGCCCGGCGTCATCTTGTCTTTTTCAGGCGCCTGGTCGATACTTTATTACTTTTTCTTACCAGAAAATAATCTCTTCTCTGGGCCATACGTGATGGAGACAGCTGATCCCTTTGGTCTGTCTTGAGCGGCAGCTGTTTACAATAGACTCGATTTTCTCCTCACTTCACCAGGACACATACACTAGAGTCACCACTGAGAAAAACTTTGGTCAGATAAAAAAAAGAATGAAAATGAGAAAGAAATTTAAAATAGAGCTAAGTGCCTGTTGGATATTCGTTTACAATGTCATACAATTACAATGTTATATGTTAGTCATAATAATATGCACATAGAGAAGTGCACATAATAAATAATAATAAATACACAATATTACAAATGACATTCAAAACGAACGTCAGTAGCTACACTGCCCTGGTCCACACCAACTTCCCCTCGCTCTCCGCCTTTCCACCCCCTTCCACCCTCCCACACCTTTCCACCCTCCCATACCCTTCCACCTTCCCATACCCTTCCACCTTCCCATACCCTTCCACCTTCCCTCACCTTTCCACCCTCCCACACCCCTCTACCCTCCCACACCTTTCCACCCTCCCATACCCCTTAAACCCTCGCACACCTTTTCACCCTCCCACACCCCTCCACCTTCCCACGCTTCTCCACCCTCCCACACCTCTCTACCCTCCCACACCTTTCCACCCACCCATACCCTACCCCTCCACCCTCCCACACCTGTCCACCCTCCCATACCCCTACAATCTCCCACACCTCTCTACCCTTCCACACTTCTCTATCTTCCCACACCCCTCCACCTTCTCACACTTCCCGCACCTTTCTACTCTCCCACACCTTTCTACCCTCCTACACCTTCCACCTTCCCACACCTCTCTACCCTTCCACACTTCTCTACCTTCCCACACCCCTCCATCTTCTCACACCTTCCACACCTTTCTACCCTCCCACACCTTTCTACTCTTCCACACCTTTATACCTTCCCACACCTCTCTACCCTCCGACATCTTTCCACCCTCCCACACCTTTCTACCCTTCCACACCTTTCTACCCTCCGACATCTTTCCACCCTCCCACACCTTTCCACCCTCCCACACCTTTCTACCCTCCCACACCTCTCTAGCCTCCCACACCTTTCTAGCCTCCCAAGCCCTATCCCCCCCCCCTCCAACGTGAAAGCCACGGTGTTTGCAAGGACATGACAATGTAACCGTCCAACTTTGCGTTCATCTTACAACCCTCAGACTTCATATTGTACAACGACTCACAAGCCGCAAGGCCACATTGCTCCCTCCCCTTCTCCTATTGTCTTCTTGAGAATCTAGATTGTAGATTAATCTGAACTCTGCAGAATTTGTTCTACGGTCCAAATAACGACCAAGAAACCATTTCTTTGCTCATTATAGAAATCTTGCAGTGTGTCTGATTCAAGTATAGAAAGAAAATAATTTGGTTGGCGGATGTTAACGTATTTATTGGTGATGAAAACTAAGGTTTCTCAAATATCTTTTGGTCGGCAGCGGCACTAAATCTAGCTCAGAGTCCAAACTAGATTTCTCCCAGTGAAGCCTGTGTTTCCAAAAGAAAAAGCCATTTTCCAGGTGGGTGGCCAGACGTCAAGACGATCAGTGTGTTCATGTGTTGTATGAGAAGTCAGAGAGAGAGAGAGAGAGAGAGAGAGAGAGAGAGAGAGAGAGAGAGAGAGAGATCTTCCCGTCACACTCACAGAGACAGACACACAAGTGAGGAGAGAAAGAGAGTACAAGGCTGTTCACGTTGTTGAAAGTTCTGATTATGACAACAATATACAGAATATAAGATACATGATATTTTCTTCCTCCACTGTCTGCGGTCCAACGAAAGGATTACAAGAATATTATTCATTTCTTTCCCAATCTTCTCCCTTCCTTGTCTCGTCTCACACTTTCCCTCCCCCCCCCCNCCCCGGTCAACCTTTCGAATTCTCCATTGCGCCATATGAGTGCCACATGAGTGCCAGTCTGGTGTTGGTGTTACTCATACGAAGTACTAGTACTAAAGACACTGAAACGTGAGCGCTACGCATAATATGGACAGCAGCTGTTCACTGTAAGAACAATAATAATAATTGTATATTGGACGAGATCGGCTACCAACCTTCACTTTACACACAGGAACTTGTGAGTGCTTGAACAAACTTCATAACTGTTAGGAGAAGATTTAAACGGTTTAGTTTAGCAACAAGAGTACGTGCTATTCATTATCTCCCTTTGTCCCACTCGATATAACCGGCGGGAGAAAAGGGTCCTTGTGAAGAGAGCGTGATGTAGATAATGATGTGAATAGTAAGTAGATACTGTATTCTCTCAGTCTCATGTCATGTCAACTGGTCGCCGCTGGTAAGTCAGTGGGGTAGAGAGAAAAGACATACAACTCATCACAGTCACTGATAAGTCAGTGGGGTAGAGGGTAAAGACATACAACTCATCACAGTCACTGATAAGTCAGTGGGGTAGAGCGTAAAGACATACAACTCATCGCAGTCACTGATAAGTCAGTGGGGTAGAGCGTAAAGACATGCAACTCATCGCAGTCACTGATAAGTCAGTGGGGTAGAACGTAAAGACATGCAACTCATCGCAGTCACTGATAAGTCAGTGGGGTAGAGAGTAAAGACATACAACTCATCGCAGTCACTGATAAGTCAGTGTACAACTCATCGCAGTCACTGATAAGTCAGTGGGGTAGAGAGTAAAGACATACAACTCATCACACTCACTGATGTATATGATATATATACACACACACACACACACACACACACACACACACACACACACTTATATATATATATACACACACACACACACACACATATATATACACACACACACACACTCTCACACACACACAAAAGCACACACAAGCGCAAACACGGATAGACAGACACAAGCACACACAAACACACATAATCACACACACACACACACACACACACACACACACACACACACACACACACACAGTCACTCACAAACACACTCATGCACACACAAATTCTTGGGCTTGCCGACTATTTTCATATTATGATATTCACTATCTGTCAATCTGTTCTTATCCCTGCTACATTCTCTCCATCTTAGACCATGATGTCCGGGATGTACAACACGTGGGCCAGTACAAGACTGTGGTAGACAGACACACGACAGTGAGATATTACATTTCAAGTTGAAGATTCCTTTCTTCTCGCTTTTACTTGAGTTGGCTGAGATGACGAAGCGATCAATTTCATGGAGGAAGGTGGTTGATCTCTGATCTGATCTTAGATCTGAATTATAAATGCAACATCACGCTTAGCTCGGCCTTTCAATTGAAGATAAACTTGGGCCATGGTTGTCTCCCTGTGTCTGGTGTATGTCGGGAACTGCCGTCATGTTGAAGACGTTATGATAGGAACTCACTGGTACCCAGAGACACTAGAAATATTACAGCTCACGGTCCACATTATTTACATGAATACTCACCAGATCTATGCATTTTCATACTGCTCACATTTGATTGGAATAGAGCGGGGCTGTCAAAAGGGCTTTTCTCTTGTTTTCCCCGCCAGTTTACTAGAGGGGCTGAGGGGTTGGGGGTGGGGGAGGTCTCGTGTTCTACTGTTTATGTCAATGCTCATTTGTGGACAAAATAGTGTGGTGAGAGCAGATGATGTAGAATGTTGTGATGAAACAACTAGTGAATTAAACACATGTTTTTGTTTGGTTTTTTTTTCAAACAGAAACGTTTATGTATTATCTCAAAAACAATAAATTGATTGGATCAAAGTACGTTCTTTTGTTGCGAGCCATTAGAATCTAAAGAGACGATATTTTCCTACAGATCGCAAAAAGAAACTGAGAAACTCACAGTTATGAAGTAGAGTAAAACAAAGAGTTCCGATATATCCAGTGTATCCAGTAGAACTTACCCATCTTTTACTCCATTGAGAAATTTGTTCTAATGGCAACTTCTCCTACAGAAAGTGGAATCATTACCATACTGTCTAGGTTAAAGGTTAAAAAATTGCATATCCTAAAAGAGGAAAGAGAGAAGGAAAAGAAAATGAAGAGAGACAGAAGTGAAGGAGAGAGAGAGAGAGAGAGAGGAAGGAGAGGATGTAGAAGGACTCTGAAAGTAATTAGCGTGTTCTCTGTCTCGGTAAACTTCCCTTCCCTAAGCCCATTAAATCCTGGCTACACAAAGCAAATGTTGGACTCGGAGATATACTAATGCACCTCATTTCATGATTGGCAGGAACACTCCCTCTTCCCTTTCATTTAATGCCCATTCCCGTCCCCTCCCCCCNCCCCCCCCCAATAGGCCTCCCTCAAACCGTCTTTCCCACAACTGAAACCTTGTCTATGTATGTTAGTGATCATATTCTCAGCTACATGTACATCTCGTGGTCATCTCATCTGGCACTCATGTTCTGTGTCCATCTGCTTCAATTCTGCTCCCAGCTGTGCTTGGTTTACTGTGAACAGCTGGAGTTAGAGTTAGATGGAGTTAGGGAAGAGAAAGTCCTTTGATAATCCAAGGACTCACTGAAGGAAACTTTCTCTTCCCGTACCCTGACTCTAACACTAACCTCAAGACTCCAACACTAACCTCAAGACTCCAACACTAACCACAAGACTCTAACACTAACCACAAGACTCCAACACTAACCTCAAGACTCTAACACTAACCTCAAGACTCCAACACTAACCACAAGACTCCAAAACTAACCTCAAGACTCTAAAACTAATCTCAACATTCTAAAACTAACCTCAAGTCTCTAACACTAACTTCAAGATTCTAACACTAACCTCCAAACTGCCTTAAGGTATGAAGATGCCAATGTTTTTTTCACTGTTTTCTTTGTAAGCATTTACAACTCTCACTGATTTATCCTGGGGTGCCGTTCCGAAATACTTACCAGACTTGTAGTTCAGCTCTTCCTCCAAATTTTGACACGCAGAAACATGCATGTGAACCAGTTAGATTTTGAGAACTTTGGCAGTGATTGAGAGCACCCAAGAATTTAGGCCTTTTTACTCAGTAAACAGGGTAGTCTTCCGCGCCTAGCAACAACTACTCAGTCAACACTTGAGTGACAAAACCCCCACTATTCTGAGTCTACAAAGGTAGCTGCATCTATCTAAGCCTTTGAAATTAAAATCCAACCCCTCTCCCCCCTCCCCGTGGCCAATTTTCCAATTTTAAAGGAACTATTTAAAATTGCATATTTTTATGCCAGGTACAATTAGCATCTTCATACCTTAAGAGGGTCCGTGAATTATAGTAAATGGACATAGTCTCGTTCACTTGTGAACTGTGATAACTTTCTGAGGCTGGCTTGAGAATGTAGTTTGGTGAGAGAAAGACTGTTCCACCACCTAGTTGTCATGAACGTTTCTATGCACGTAGATCAGTGTTTCCAAAATGTCGTTTTCTGTCAACAGGACCACACACACACACACCACACCGACCGGCTTGACACTTCAGCAGTGAACAGACCACACTCAGACTGTGAATTTTTCTTTTTTCACGTGATCAGGAATAATACTCAGATAATATGTGATGACGTTCACGCTTGAGTGACCTCTATTTCCAAATGCCATACAGGAACTTTCAGTAGTTTGTGAAATAACGTACAGCTCTCTGTGCTTTTCCATGTGCAACAGCAGAGCGTTCACTGTCACATTAACTCCCCTGATGGTTCTCAATTTCTGACACCTTAGAGAGGCAAATCACTCATTGTCTACAATTAATCCGCTAATATATAAAATCCCCCTTTTTTGGGGCCCTGCCAGACGGTGTCAGGGTGTAGAAATATGTAAAATGACATTTGGTCTAAATAAAGCATCCAATTTTGAGCCTTCTTGATGAAAAAAAAAATAAAGTGTGTAGGCCTATTTATTCGCACGCGGTCAAAACCAGCCGAAAGGAAAATTGGGGACTAAATCAGAATTCGAGGTGACCTTTTTCGAAAGACATTTGTGAAACATATTGGGCGTTGACCCTCATTTTTCCTCCCGGTAAAAGATCGGGCAAAAGAAGTACTTTAACCTTAATGGAAGAAATTTCCCGAAATTACAGAGGTATATGTTAAATAACACAAAATTTTAATAGTGCCAAAAGAAGAAAAAACAACAATCTGTTTCAAAGACCTTCTCCAGTTAAGCTGCTCGTGGACTTCCAAGATCCCGAAAGTTGGTCACATGTGCAGGCCTCCCATGCCAGGCCTTGGAAGTAGTTTGGGGAGAGGGGAAGGGAGGGGTAATAGGGCAGATGTTGCACAAACAGCAGACCTGGAATTGTATATTTTTTTTTGGTAACGGCTTTGCCTAATGCCGAGTTGCAGGGCGTGAAATCAGAGGTGAGATGATGACAGAGTTCTCATCATGGAAGTTGACTCAGTGACAGACATTATCGTAAATTATGAATCCCACAATTCAGGAATATACTATAGAACATTTTCCCTACATTTCCCAGCCTCCTCTTCTTCTTTTTCTTCTTCTTCTTCTTCTGCTTCTTCTCCTCTTCTTCCTCCTCTTCCTCCTCCTCTTCTTCTTCCTCATCTTCTTCTTCTTCCTCTTCTTTTTCTCCTCCTCCTCCTCCTCCTCCTCCTCCTCTTCTTCTTCCTCGTCTTCTTTTTCTTCTTCTATTTGCTTCTCCTTCTTTTTCTCTGTCACTCACCCCTTTGGTTTTCAATTCGTTTCAGTGTTAAACCTCCCTTTGTTTAATCATCACCTTCACAATCTCCTGTCCTCTCTTTCTTCCTGTAGATTGTAATGAAGCACTGAGCTCCCAGAGCACAGAATTTACCACACATTGTTTAGGCTTCAGTCTCTAATGACACATTTCTCATTATTCCAGCCACTCGCAGGCTACAGTAGTTGAACAGGTAGAGGAGCAAACAAGCTGTGAGGCTGAGGCAAGTCATTGACAAACTTTGGAAACATTTGTTACAGTTCACTGCATTCACAACCGAAACCTTTAAATGCAGTATCGACAGAGTTGCTGTTCTTGTCCCAGAAAGAGACATGACTGACTGACTAGAACAGTAACTGATAATATTATGGTCCTTCCTCTTAATAGGAACGATTGAACAGATAAATATTGTGTTTGGTGTTCAAAATATATTCACATTTAGATATTCTCCAAAATTACTTATCTGGAACTTTTACAGACAGACAGCCAGACAAACAGACAAATAGACAGACAGACAGACAGACAGACAGATAGATAGATAGATAGATAGATAGATAGATAGATAGATAGATAGATAGATACAGAGATAGATCATCAGTTGTTACTTGAAGTAGACTATCATCAGTTGTTACTTGAAGTAGACTATCATCAGTTGTTACTTGAAGTAGACTATCATCAGTTGTTACTTGAAGTAGACTATCATCAGTTGTTACTTGAAGTAGACTATCATCAGTTGTTACTTGAAGTAGACTATCATCAGTTGTTACTTGAAGTAGACTATCATCAGTTGTTACTTGAAGTAGACTATCATCAGTTGTTACTTGAAGTAGACTATCATCAGTTGTTACTTGAAGTAGACTATCATCAGTTGTTACTTGAAGTAGACTATTATCAGTTGTTACTTGAAGTAGACTATCATCAGTTGTTCCTTGAAGTAGACTATCATTAGTTGTTCCTTGAACTAGACTATCATTAGTTGTTACTTGAAGTAGACTATCATTAGTTGTTACTTGAAGTAGACTATCATCAGTTGTTACTTGAACTTGAAGTAGACTATCATCAGTTGTTACTTGAAGTAGACTATCATCAGTTGTTACTTGAACTAGACTATCATTAGTTGTTACTTGAACTAGACTATCATTAGTTGTTACTTGAGCTAGACTATCATTAGCTGTTACTTACCATGAGAAGATTATCCCAGCCGGGCCAGATTGCCTCCCTTTCCATGCCACTCCGTCTGGGAGAGAAATCGGAGGGGAAAATGTTGTAATTACCTTGTAGGGTGTCCTCCCAGGGGCGTTGGCATCATTCTTACTGTCATGGGGGTCACAGAGACTAAGGAAACTCTGCCAGCAGATTTCAGGACATGTCATTTTAGAATCTGAGCGAATATCTACACCGCTGGGAGCTGACGGGGGCTGAAAACAGAATATTACGCACTGGCACAAGACGAATAGGATGATCGGAAGGGTGGAAGAGTGGAACCTCAGGGTGGAGCGGTGGAACGTGGAGAGTAAGAATAAAGAGGTGTTACACAGATTGGAGGATCAGAGTGGCTGTCTAAGACAGGAGAGGATCAGAGTGGCTGTCTTAGACAGGAGAGGATCAGAGTGGCTGTCTTAGACAGGAGAGGATGATATTAGAAGAAGATGTATCAACATGTGTAGCTGTGTGAGTTGTCTGCCTTGTTTGGTTGATAGTATTGTTGTTTTTGTTTGTAATGCCCTTGTCACTGCTGCTGCTGTTGCTGTAATGATATGTGTTTAAGGTAATCAGTAAGCGATTGAAGATTGCAGAATGTGTCTGTGATCCCAGTCAGAATATTCCTTCAGGTTATATTGGTAAGATACCTGAGATTTGAATGTCTTCACTAAGTCCCAGCGTATCTTTCTACTCTCTACCATTCACTGCATATTATGTTGTGCACAGTGTTAAGCACTTTGGGTATAAGTTCACAAATGATGCGATGGGGAAAAGTACATTTCACTTTATTTAACAGCACATTCTTCATTTATGCACCAGCCCCTGGTGTTCCTTTCTTTTGACTCTGATGAACACCACAGGACTGTTCAGCTGGTGTCGGTGTGTCGGTGTGTGCTTGTGTTTTGGGAAATGAACCAACCGCCGTCCATAAACTGAGGTTTTCATGCCCGGGAAATATCCCGGGAAGATGCAGGAGATTAGCTGTTGAATAATGGAGATTGGAAACATTGACGGGATAATGTCTTGTTGTTCAAAACTTGATCTCCGTGTTCTCTTGTGTAATTTCCTTGTGAAACTGTTCAGTAGTTCCCTGAGCCAGCAGTAACGTAGTTTTCTCACTCAGCCATGGAACTATTCTTTCACACACACTGGAACTGTTCTTTAAGACAGGCATGGAACTGTTCTTTAAGAGAAACATGGAACTGTTCTTTCAGACAGATATGGGACTGTTCTTTCAATTAGACATGAAACTTTTCTTTCAGACAGACAAGGAAGTGTTCTTTCAGACAGACAGGGAACTGTTCTTTCAGACAGACATGGAACTGTTCTTTCAAACAGACAAGGAACTATTCTTTCAGACAGACATGGAACTGTTCTTTCAGACAGATATGGAACTGTTCTTTCAGACAGACATGGAACTGTTCTTTCAGACAGCAGTCAACTGATCGTAGTGGAATCTCGTTAGTTTCTTACAGACATTACAATGTGAAACGTAGGTGGAGTTGGTGGAGTTGGGGAGGGGTGGTGGTGGAGGGGGAGGATGTTATCAGTGTCTTCCAATATTCAAATGATGCCTGGCCCGACATTGTGGGATAACAACTGCTATGAAGTGACGTCACGGCCACAAGGACATGATGAAGAAGTGAAGATCATGAAACCATGGGAGTTTTTTTTTTTGGTCCTTTTGTGAGCGCGAACGTATCATAACACGTGACAGACATAATAATGTTTGACAAGTGACAATCAGATCAGTGCTGGTGTCCAGACGTGACCTATTTAACGAGGTGCAAGTGAATGGCAAGGTTTATAAAAGAAAAGTGTCTATAAAAGAACATGTTGGTAGAAATGTCCATAGTGAAGTGCTGAACTCTTGAAACTGGTCACCTGTCAATAGTTTGTCAAGGGAAGTCTGGCATTTCATAATCTGGCATTTCATAATCTGGCATTTCATAATCTGGCATTTCATAGTCTGGCATTTCATAGTCTGGCATTTCATAACAGCATCACCCTCACCAAACTCTCTGTCTCCATGTAAGAAGCAGAAAGGAGAAAGTACTGTGTGAGGGGGATGGCGTGGAGAATTATGAACTAGTAGATGGCTCCATGCGAACCTCGTAGCCCTTTCATCCTTCCTGCCCGAACAGTGAACTGTGCAGGTGTCAGTGAAAGACGTCAGTGATGCCCGGAGCTGGTCAGTAGGCCTAATGGTCAGGAACTGAAGACTGGCTAGCCAGACAAAGGTGACAGATGTTCATGACACGAAAAAGACTTTTCACTCCAGCGGTTTATAAGAACTGGTCGTGTACTCTCTGATGCACACATGAGAAAATCAGCAAACAGTAAACAAGACACCAGCTCTTTGTTCGGTAGAGAAATCTGAATTAGGTATTTTCAGCTCCATCACGTGACCTAGGAAATCTTGCTCACACGTTGCTCTGTTTACATGCTCTGCTTATGTATGATTACTCGTCATATCAAAATAGCCTAGCAATCCCTAGATCACGTGGTGTAACTGACCCGTCTGAAAATACCTCATTAGAACACTGGACCATTGTAGTCCAGTACTAACCACAGCATTAGCACTCAGCACAAGAATGGCAGACCGTCTTTCTTCTAAACACAAGTAAGGTGTATTGATCACATCCGTGATGTGGTGCTGGTTTTCAATATTTACCCGTCTGTCTTTGACCTTGCTCGCACGTGACAGAAGACAAACTCAGACATTGTTCTCAGTGTTAGCCCTTGCACTCACATGAAATTCATCCTGGCACCCATAATAGCATGTCTTCATGTCGTCATGTCTTCATGTCTTCATATCTTCTTACAGGTAAAGCTGAGCTGGAGGAAACCTAGACAGGCGATATTCCCCCTTTCCATTATGTATATTATGTACATAAACTTACAGATATCCATTTCACTCCGGGGCCAATAGTCTTTCAGGAGAAACTGCGATGCCATCTCATGACATTTCTAGTTTTCAGATATGTCACATGTCAGCGTTTCTAGTCGATGTCGAATGTCAGTGACGTCACCACCTGGTTCAGGCAAGTGAAGACACGCAGAGTTGTTTTCCACTGTCCTCTCCTAGCCCAGAGCCAGAACTTCACACTACAGTACTCCCCACTACAGTACTCCCCACTACATTACTCCACACTACAGTACTCCCCACTACATTACTCCACACTACAGTACTCCCCACTACAGTACTCCACACTACAGTACTCCCCACTACAGTACTCCCCACTACAGTACTCCACAGTACAGTACTCCCCACTACATTACTCCACACTACAGTACTCCCCACTACATTACTCCACACTACAGTGCTCCACACTACATTACTCCACACTACATTACTCCACACTACAGTACTCCACACTATAGTACTCCACACCACAGTACTCCACACCACAGTACTCCACACCGCAGTACTCCACACTGCAATGCTCCACATTACATTACACTACTCCACACTACACTACTCCACATTACACTACTTTACATTACAGTACTCCGCACTACACTACTACACACTACAGGTTCACGGGAAGAATCATTGTTCGAGTCACGTCATATAAGAGGCGGCCATGTCTCCTTAAGTCCACACGAGACACCCAGGTTCTTGATTCTCGCCGTCCACACCAGACAGTAGATGGAGACTAATCCACTGAGAACTGAGGGTTTATACCAGCTCATCTTCTTCCCACTATCTGTTCACACTCGTCCATTATCACACACGTTTAGGTCTCCCAGTGGGATATACCCAGCTTTATACCTGTGTTCACATTAACACCACAACGTCTGTCTGTCTGTCTGTCTGTCTGTCTGTCTGTCTGTCTGTCTGTCCGTCCGTCCGTCCGTCCGTCCGTCCGTCCGTCCGTCCGTCCGTCCGTCCGTCTGTCTGTCTGTCTGTCTGTCTGTCTGTCTGTAATTACCCAACCAGTTTGATTCAGCTACTCATATAGAACCTCCTTCTCCTCCCTCCTCTCGTCATGTTAATAAACTCTCTATGTGTTTCCCATTATCCTTCGGTGCTCGTCGTACATTAAGGGGCGTCTCCAACCGCCGAGCCCCAGACCCCATTTCACCCAACTCCTCTGGCTGCCTGTGGTTTTCGCCAGCCGAGCCTGATAACTCACGCTCCTAATGGGAACTCAGTTTCATCCAAGAGGGTGCCTGTGAAGAGCCTAATTAAATCTATTTTCCCTGGTTTTCATACTGTCTCTCAGCTTCTTGCCACAACATTGAAAAGTGCATCAGCTGTACGAGTGTGCCTGCCTCCTATATGCACGATTATCAAAGTAAATGAGACAAAAGACTTCATGGCCCTCTCTATACTCACAATCTGTATATCAGGGCACCTTGGATATCACGACCACCGGCCATGTCAGCGTGCATTAACTGTCCTAGGGATTATTCTCCTTATCCTGACCACCTGTTTAACCTGACCACCTGTTTAACCTGCTTACCTGTTTAACCGGATCATCTGTTTAACCTTACCATTTGTTTAACCTGACCATCTGTGTAACCTGATCATCTATTTAACCTGACCACCTGTTTAACCTGACCACCTGTTTAACCTTACCACCTGTTTAACCTGACCATCTGTGTAACCTAATCATCTATTTAACCTGACCACCTGTTTAACCTGACCACCTGATTACCTGTTTAACCGGATCACCTGTTTAACCCTACCACCTGTTTAACCTGGCCCTCTGTTTAACCTGATCATCTATTTAACCTGACCACCTGTTTAACCTGACCACCTGTTTAACCTGACCACCTGTTTAAC
>JAWQUT010000077.1:2091665-2100620 GCA_033807755.1 Ellobium chinense | reverse complement strand
GATGGGGAGGGGGGTGGGGGAGAATGCGTTTAGGATAATAGCATGTGATCAGATAGTTTTTACTTTGTTTAAATTCATGATGATTTACAAAATATTAATGTTAATAATAATAATAATTATAATAATAATGATCTCTGTCGACCTACTCTCTTGTTACCACACGCATGATAGACATTTTTTTCGTTTGTTTTTGTCAGAGTCAATTAACTGGTCATCATTTCAAAGATCTGTAGAATTTTTCTGCTGAAAAAAAGCTAAGAATAAAAGACAATGAATGTATTAAGTTGTTCCAAATAGTAAAGCTACCATTGTGTTGACATAATTCTCAACTATTCTAGTCCGCCGGAAGCCCTGGATGTTGGACCTGGGACAATTCCATCAGAATGCCACATTTTTTTTGTATATTTCTGAAAACTTTGACTTTACAGCGGTTAGTGTCCATTTATATGTAAGGAATAAATTAACCCCTGTTAGACCAAAACCAAAACTCAACTGTAAACTCAGAGCTTTCCACACATTGGCATAGTTGACGTGGTAGTTTGTTGGAATTGTTCCCTACCTAAATGTGGAACCCAGCTCTTCATTTCTGGAAATTTTTCTTGTAGTTGGAAAGGTGTGTGTGTGGGGGGTGGGGGTGNGGGGTGGGGGTGGTGGGGGGGAGGGAGGTGATTAGGAGAGGCGACAAGAAGATGAATGACCTGACCGATCAGGCGCGTGTCAAACCAGCCTGGAATGTTTGTGTAGCTCAGTTGAGCTGGTCTGACCAAACAATTGCAAGATCTGTCTCCTCATCTCCCAGTCACGCACCCCATCACAACCCACCACACCACATCACATCCCATCACACCCCATCCCACCCCATCACACCCCAAGCTAATTAATATGGTCAACCAGTGGCCAGGGGAGGGACAGGGTGGGAGTGGGACGAGAGGTGGGGCGGACGGTTACACAATACTCAAATGAGGCTGCTGTATACTGTGTGTGCATGTCTGTGGAAGTTTGTTCTAGAAGGAGGTGAGACGGGATGAGTGAGCAGTTGAACCAGGGAAGTGAGTAAACATAAATATCTCATTGGAAACGGACCAGGGACTTTTGTACTGAAGAGTTGGATCATGAAAAACAAAGATGTTGACAGTACTGTTGCTGAGAAGCTTCTTTTCCTACTCCTAACATCACAAGGGTCTGTGTCAGTTAGTTTTATACTATTTATACCTTGATGTCCGTGGAATCTTTAGACCCATTGAAACGCACATGAACATCTTCACATCTTAGACTCCTTGCATGACGTTGATGATTGACCTCTAGTATCCACCACCTCTCTCCCTCTCCTTTCCTTAAATGAAATTAATAAGTACCTGACCATCTCCCCTGTTCGTTGTTTGTTTATTTCATGTTGTTGGCAACACTGCACGCCCGACATGTCCATAGGTGATCCCCACCCAAAAGTCACGTCAAAGAAAATACACGTGGCAGTTGAGATCTAGTTGTGGATATATCTACTCCATTCAGCGAGTCTGCAGCTTCTATCACTTTCTTTAACCTTAGCGCCATCTCCTTCATACGACTCACAGTAGGCTTGGTGTCCCAGGTCATCTTCTCTTCCTCCTTTAGTTTCTTTTCCAATTCCCTGAGGATTTCTGCCTGATCCTGCTTGAGCGTGTCCGGCCTAGTCTGTACCTTGCCTGTCAAGGTATGAGCGATCTTGTTCCTATGCACGCCAGGATGGCTGGGGCAGTAAATCCACATGCTTGCTATGATGGGCGTGCCGGGAATGATTTGCAGCCACTTAGTTCGGAGCATAGCCGAACCTCTTCACATTTTGTTGGCGCCTTTGAGAGTCTTTGATTATCAGAATGCTATTGTTCTTCAGCCTGAAAAATGTTGCAATCTATCGCAAAGCTTCAGTGACAGCCTGTATTTCTATTCGCATGCTGGAAGTGACTATATCATAAGTCGCTGATCCTTTGTGGACAACACTGCCTCCGCAGTATCCAACAAAACTCATTTTGCCAGCATTTGAACACGCTTAGCTGTCTATATTTTGTGCCTTATAGCCAACATGACCAACTGAACTTGGTGTCTCATGGACAGTTTGTTCACGGGCCCAGTGTGAATCCTCTATGGCTTTCACACCTTACGGAACCCGCAGATACGAAGATGGTCTCACCTGGCTTACACCTGGGAAACGCGTGTGTCCTGCAGAGATGGGCAAATCAGTCATCTTGGATCTAAAACATGTGGGTATCATATGGACTGGCCCGGTGCCAGGTAATTATCCTGAATATTGTATGTGTTGGGCTGGACTTAGTTTTGCACACTTTAATTAATGATCTTACACCTCTCCCTTCCTCTTCCCTTACCCTTTCTGTACCGTCTCTCTTTCCTTTGCATATCTACCCATCACAGAATCACTGATACCTTTTCTCTCTCTTCTCTCTCTCTCTCTCTCTCTCTCTCGCCCCCCCTCTCTCTCTCTCTCTCTCTCTCTCTCTCTCTCTCTCTTCCTCTTTCTCTCTCTCTCGTCCCTCTCTCTCCATCCTTACCCCCTGTCTATCTTGCTCACAATGCCGTTCATTGTTTCGTGACGGTGTCCCGTATCTAAATCGATGACAGTTTTACATTGAAAGACAATTTACTCTCATCTGCTGAGCTCATGTTTTCCACACCATTAATTTCGTTCCGCTGGTTACATCTGAGATTTATGGCCAGTGAGGGAGATTAAACCAAATCAGAGGCGATTTGTAGCGTATAAAATGGTGGTTAATGTAAATATATCGTGAAAAAGACTCACACGGCTAATTTCTCTCTTGTTAGGCACTCTCTCTCTTAACACACACAACGCACTGGCCCCAATAATGTGTAGTAGGTGAATATAGGTGACAGGGATATGGGACGTTGGTCTGATGTCTATTACACAATACAGTTTTTTACGCAACACTGTCAATACTGCTCGAGAGTAAAGACAGTGCTGCGTTAAAGAAGAAATTGCGATTATCTAGATCATGGGTAGCCTTTTGTTGTGTATGTCGCCTTTAAACAAGTTCCCTTCCCAAATCATCTCCTTTCGCTATCATCTATGAGTGAGTTACTAAACACTCGTAAGGACGCATCAATATACAAGTACTTTTCACATGTGTGTGTGTGTGTGTGTGTGTCTGTCTGTCTGTCTGTCTGTGTGTGTCTGTCTGTGTGTGTGTGTCTGTCTGTCCGTGTGTGTGTCTGTCCGTGTGTGTGTCCGTGTGTGTATGTCTGTGTGTATGTGTCTATGTGTGAGTGTGTGTCTGTGTCTGTGTGTGTGTGTGTGTGTGTGTGTGTGAGAGAGAGAGAGAGAGAATGCACTAATGAAAGTCTATAACATTCTTGTACATATGTCACTCCCAGCTGATCTTGTTTAATTCCTCTAATGCCTATGCTACCTATAATATATCCTACTCCATTGTCCCTATGAGTGCTTGGAGGAAACTGTACGTCCTGGCAGTAACATACCGGTGTCACATTCCACATATCCCTCATCATATTATTATTGTCTATGTCCTGAACTATTCCTGTGTGAATCGAACCCACCACATCACTTTCTTTCCTTCCTCCATTTTCTCACTGCATTTGTCTTCTTGAGCACTTTCCCCTTTATCCTAATTTGTGTGAGCATCTGTTTGTGTCTGCTCACTCCCTTTCTCTGTCACTAAGTGCTCCTTTTCCACCTTGTACTACACCTATGTCAGTAGTTGAGAACATGATATAGTGAAGGCTTTTAATCAGTTACAGACTCGTCAGTCATTTTGTCGGTTTTTTTTTTTAAATTCACCATAACCGCTACCGTGTGATTATAAACTTTACTGAGTTGTCCTCTAAAGCAAACATTGTCCCTAGACTGTCAAACTCCTGTCATTTTAGTTCATTCTATGCCTCTAATTTTAAATTCAACCAAACCATATCATTACAACAAGAATTCAGAGCTCTCTTGACATTTGTGAACACACCTTCCTTTTTTCACAAATCCACACCGGGAGAGACAACTTTGCCTGTGATAAAGAAAGAACCATGAATAAATAAGTCAAGCCAAAGGAAAGTAAAATTATCACAGTCATTCTAAATACATTTCTTGTGCTGAAGTATCGACTACTTCACGTGATGATTGGAACTTCCACAGTTTCCATGTCTACACGTAAATATCCTCAGTGATTTCCTTCCTACCTATGACAGCGTTAGACTTTCCCTCCATATACCAACTTGAACTGAACAATCAGTTGTCACTCACATGTAAGATAAAGAAGATATTGAGTTGGCCAAGTCATGTTGGTCACCGCCTCCTCAATACCAGTGAGAATGGTCACCAGTGGTGTATCCTTAATACCAGTGAGAATGGTCACCAGTGGTGTATCCTCAATACCAGTGAGAATGGTCACCAGTGGTGTATCCTCAATACCAGTGAGAATGGTCACAAGTGGTGTATCCTTAATACCAGTGAGAATGGTCACCAGTGGTGTATCCTCAATACCAGGCTAGACTAGGACTTATGACCAGTGGCACAGGATTATGGGATGAACCAAATGAGGCACAATGTCTCTGGAAGTCTTGGCAGTGNGGGGGGGTGAGGATAGAGGGTCAGGCTGCCAGAAGTGATCTAGATACCAGGTAAACAATGCCAAATGTCATGGTGAGACTGGAGGGAAGTGTGGTGGTGGGGGAGGGGAAGGTGTAGCTGACCAGCTCTATGGAAGGAAATCGTGAACTAGTGGACCTATCTATTAGCTCCATCTCCACTGTGGATCCAGTTTCCGTCTAACTGACTATTTTTCCTCCAGCCCTCAGCTTCCTTATATAAACATGTCATTAGTTGGTTCCCGACCGACTCTGCTTCAGCTGGTTCTAGGAAAACTCGGCTTTTATCTGAAAAAAAACAGGCTTTTCTTTTCCTACCGCCTCCATGAAATGATACAGTGTTATTCTGTGTCCGATTTGGGCGTCTCTGTCGAATGGAGAAATGAAAGGTCTGACTGCAGGAAGCCCACAAGAAATTACGCTTCTGAAAATTAGTCGAGACAATGTCCACAGTCAGATATCCTTGGCAGAGATCAGCATGTTTTGATCTGCATCTAGAAATACCTGCAGCTCATTTTGTTTGTGTTGTACTCAGTGGTCTTTTTTAGAACAGGTTTGACTTTGTCACAGCAGAGAGATACCTGGTTCACCTGTCAAACAGACAAGAAGATGCCTTCTAAACATCGTAGCTTAGGAAAATATCATACTCAGAGAGAAAGTTAGCAAAAGATCTTCAGAGGAAGATACCCCAACAAACTCTAGTATCTCGCCAAACTCTAGTATCAAGCCAAACTCTATAATCTGGCCATACTCTATTATTTAGTCGAACTCTATTATCAAGCCAAACAAGCCAAACTCTATTATCAAGCCAAACTCTATTATCAAGCCAAACTCTATTATCTAGCCAAACTCTATTATCCAGCCAAACTCTGTTATCAAGCCAAAACTCTATGATCCAGCCAAACTCTATTGTTTAGCCAAACTTAATGATCTAGCCAGTGTTTTTTGGCCTCTTTGACTTACTGACACTTTAAAGAGACTGGACCACACTTCAAAAGGACGCTAGGAGAAACGTGTCTTAAATTTTTCACATTCTCGGTCATCCTACCAGCAAAACTATCTGGACGCTGTGACACTGCCAACTGCCAGATCTAGGTCAGTTAGGGAAATACCACTAGTCCTCGTTGCTCTCTGCAGACCTGTTTGGAGGACAATACTCTTCGAGAGGAGATTTGGCCAGGCACACTTGAAGACAGGGCATGGAGGGACAGCTTTCTGAGACTGACTATCAGGAGCAGGTGTCTGGTGGAGAGAGGAGAGAACTCTGCAGGACTGGTGATCAACTGTAGAGATGAGGAAAAGTGGAGGTGGAGTCGAACCTGTGTATAACGACCAATGTTCGTTCTCATCAAGTGCGGTCGTCTTGTATAGTTGTCTCTTTAAGCAGGTGGATGGTTAGCATTGGAGAGTTAGCGAAAACTTTCCCCTCTTGTCTCCGAGGTACTGAATGATCCGTGATCAACACACCATGGACTGCCCTGAGCTAGGCTGGGTAGAGTGTGTAGCTCACATTAGAGGGAAAAAAAAACTCCTTTTAACCCGAGGGACAGCCGGAATCTTTGAACAGCCGTAATGACAAAATAATTAGTCTATGTGGTTTTCCATTTGTAAAAATGCTAACAGTGTTGTTTCTTTTTTTGGGTATGTTTTATAACACATGGGACATGAGAGAGAACGGGCTGTCAGGGTGGTGTTAGACAGGGGGTTGTGCTATGGAAGAAAAAGAATGGAAATATGAAAGGTCGCTCGTGGAACTCATTTGCTTGGTCAAGTGGCCTTTATGTACAGGTGGCCGCTATGTACAGATGGCCGCTATACTAGATTCTACTGGAAGTTTGAGACGATCTACTTCCTCCATATGCCTTGGAGAGCACCCACGCAAACTGATAGACCCGTTACCACGTGACCAATTAATAATTTGTTTTTCTAAATGAAAAACTGTATGGACGACACTGAATGTCTATGAAACAAAAGCGGAAACTTTGGTTAGTTGTTTTCACATGTAGTCCGGCTATTTATAGCTTACATCAGATCTTCCTGGATCACCACAAGTCAATAATGGCATTTCATTGGATTTTCCTGAGCTTCGTCTCTGGGCGCCGTTCACGCTGTGCACAAAGTTCAGATACTAGTAGTGTATGTAACAAAACACTTCTCCTTCCTCTTCTTTTTATTCCTCTTTCTCCTCCTCCTCCTCTTCTCCTTCTCCTCTTCTCCTTTCTCTTCCTCCACCTCTTCCACCTCCGCCTTCTTTCTTCTTATTATTTTTCTACTTCTTCTTCTTCTTCCTCTTCTTTTTCTTCCTCTCAAGGTCACAACTGTTCTTCTGTCAAATGCTAATTAAAGAATTGGCTGCTCCCTGCATAACAATTCATCATTCTTTTCATTCATTGGCCTCTGACTGACCTCTGACCTCGGTTCTTAGAGTCTGTTGTACTTTAAGGGAACTTGGAATCATTTACAAACTATTGTACCGATCATCTACAATCTGTCAAAAGTCACTTCAGCCAAGCCCGTTGACATTGTGCCATATTACCAGGCCCGTAGACACTGTGCCATATTACCAGGCCCGTAGACACTGTGTCATATTACCAGGCCCGTAGACATTGTGTCAGATTACTAGGCTCGTAATCACCTTGCCATTTATAATTGCTTATATGAGAACTCCTTCCCGAAGCGGTGCCTCTCTTAGATGTTCTTCCAAATGCCAGTCCTTTAGACTAGCCATAATGGGGAGAATGGGTGAGGTGGGGAGATGAGAGGGTATGGGGTGCTTAGATTTGCCTCGTCCAGCAGACAGAACAATCGACCAACTTCTACAGGACACTGGGCTATTTTGACACCATGATCGTACATGGAAATAAGTTCACTGATCACCGACTGTGAATAAATGAGAATTCGATACTTCGGACTTTATTAAGCATAGTATCAAGAGCGTCCCTGGCAGCTTCAAATATGAAGAGGAGCAATTATACTGTGTGCAATATAAATATTTGAAATATCGCCAAGACCCATTATGTTTATGGTTTCAGGCCTGTAATGGGATTTGACCCTTTTTTCCTCTATGGGCTATATTAACATTTTGAGCTGCCCTCTGAACCCAAAGTTTTAGCTTTCACCCAGACCCATACCAGATTGAAGTTCATTATGTGGCCCAAATTTTAAGACTGACCCAACCCTAGCAAGCCCATTGAAATTTTGAGCTCGGTTGCTATTTGTAAACAGACCCTACCTTTTTCACTGGTTAACGCCAAACCTCTCGCCTTCCGCCTGAGCACACCCTTGACCTGACAGTTCCAGCCCAGGGCTAAATAGTGCCTGGTAAAATAAAGTAAAATGGACAGTTCCCCATGATATCAAAATGTTCCTCCTGAAGCCCTTATTACTGGAAGCAGGACATGCCAAAAGCAAAAAGGGAGATGAAATATAACCCCTAAGTTTGTAGGACCCAATAGTGAAAGTACAAGTGGAAGTACAATTACAGGCTGTAACTTTAACTTGTAGCTCAGTTGTGATTGCTTGAATTGTGTGAAGTAATACCGTCACCTAAGAGCCTCGTATTCACTCTAGGTCGGTCCGGAGTGCGAGGTGTTGATCACGTGACCTTGACTGAACCGTTGAATGTGTCTGAGCTTGAAGTATGCTCGTGCGCTCACTGTCAAGAGAATTTCTTTCGCTGATCTCCCTTGTCATATTGGATTATCTCCCCACTATTTTCGATCACTGACACCATGGGCCATTTTGGTGAAGAGAGTAAAATATTTGAGACGTCAGTTGATAGAACTGAATTGACCTACTTTTTATCTTTTACTCTCGGGATTAAACAGTTTTTGTGATGACGTTTTCTTATCGCAACATCTCCTCACTCCCAGTTCACAGCCATCTCCCCCCCCCCCNCCTTCTTGTTTTTTTCGTCCGGTCACGTGATGGAGAGAATGCCCATCTTTTCTCCTTCTTCTTCTCTCAGTGTTTCATTGAAGTTTTGTGGATATGAGAATAAAGTAGATCTATGTATTATTGTGTCATCTATTTTAATCATTCTGACGTTTATCTTCTTTTGTTCTTCTCGTTTTAACTTGTTGTATATTGGAAACTTGACCAGCAGCTCTATCCCAAAGACAAACACGCTGTTCATACAACATGGTTTAAAGAAATTTGAAAGTAAAATTTGTTACTAAATGCACAAAGCTGTTTTTTTTGTTCACATTGAGTTGATGAAAACTTTATTTACAGACTCATGCTTGTCTCTACCAGGTATTCCAAATATATTTTTCTTTACTATAAGGTTATTGGTTAGTAAAGAAATGTTAAAGAAAACAAGAGTGTAGTTGTGTTGAATCAAATAGACAGAAT
>JAWQUT010000077.1:2069165-2084165 GCA_033807755.1 Ellobium chinense | reverse complement strand
TTGTTTGGCTGTTTGGGACATGGTGAAGAGGTCTCAGTGTGAAGATTGACAAACAAAAACAGCCCCGCAGTCTGGTGGTTATTTTCACATGTACTCCTCATCCCTGTTACAGGCACTATAAGGATCATACTATAGATTTACAGTCTTTTTTTTTGACATTTGTAATAAATATTCGTTATAACCGTGTATCATTGCTATGTCCCACTACTGTCTGTCTTCGCTCATAACATTTGTATGTACTATAGTGACTTTCCTTGACTTAACCATACATATCTGAGATTCCTAGTTGATTCAGGGACTTTTCTGTTTCGCTGAACCTCGGAGACTGATTCTGATTTTAACCCATGATAGTAGTACGAGTATAGTGCGTTGTACATTTATTTTTTTTTTTGGACAGTTTTGAGGATCTCCTCGTTTGTTTGCAATCAGAATGAGAGCATACTTTTATTTATATCTTATGTTTATGTCAACTTTAAGAGGTACACATCCACTTTCGCCATAAATAAAAAGTAATTTGGTACAGTATTTCTCTTAAGGCCTAGTCATTTCTTTAAGAATGTTATCTGTACTCGTTCAATTTTGTCAATGTTCTCGTACCCCCATATTTCACATCCATACAAGAGAACTGGTTTGACTAAGGTATTAAAAAAGATGTACTTGAGAGTTTACAGATAGGTTGAATGTTCTTGCTTTTAACAGCACTCCGTACGTAGCTTTTATTCCTTTATTGATATTGACATCATATTTCATTTCTTTGATTAAACGTTTGTTTCTGTTGAAAATAACTCCCAGGTATTCAAAATCTCTTACTATCCGAAACTTTATGTCTTTAATAAAGAACTCAGGACTGACCCTTTTTCCTTCCAGATATCATCATTTTTGTCTTTTCTGTGTTTATATCTAGTTCCTACGTGTTACAGTATTCAGAGTATTTCTTGAATGCTGAGTTCAGATTTCCAGCATTGTTACTTACAATTGTTGTTGTGCCGTCAGCGTCAAGTTTTAGCCTGTGCAGAATTTGATCAAAAGTTTCCAGTTGTCGTCATTGAGTACCACAATTCCAGTTACGTTTTCTTCATTCAAATAGACAGAGAACATTAAGCTGGATAAACTCACTCTCTCTCTCTCTCTCTCTCTCTCNCTCTCTCTCTCTCTCTCTCTCTCTCTCTCTCTCTCTCTCTCTCTCTCTCTCTCTCTCTCTCTCTGCCTGATGTCTGTAGCACACGGAAAAGGTGCTCAGTTTTATCAAGAATTTTGTCTGGTTGTACATGAACTTAATAATTTTAATAAAATTACCATTTATTTTGGTATTTTCTAATTTAAAAACACTGCATCTCGCCATATCTGGTGGTAAGGTCTAGAGAGGTCAAGAACGGCACAATATATTGTTTTGTTTTTGTATACTGGCAGATTCCATGAAGACTTCATGACAAACAAGTGCTCTGTTGTCTAATAGCCGGAACGAAAACCAGCCTGTGCTTCACTAAGCATATTTGATTCCTCTGTTTAGAGCCCCAATCCCTCCTTCCTGACGCCTTCCNCCCCATCCTCCCCCACCAGGGTGGGTCTATAATACCGGTATGGCCTGATAGGTGAAACGTGAATCGCAGTCCTGAACAGGACATCTCGTCCTAATTTTTCAAAGTAGGTCAGCACTAGTTTTCTTAGCCTTCAAGTCCGTGACACCACCCTCTCCCCTTCTCCCAATACTTCCTCATTGTAATGTCTGGGTCTCAATGAATTCTAGTCTGCCAAGTATTTTTGACTTCCTGCACAGATCTGTTCCAAGATGGCCCATCAAAGTCAGTCCATGTAAATAGTTGACAACAGCTCACAGTTGACTCACTCATCACGTCAGCAGCTACTGGTTCCGGGCTAAGATTGTCCCACTCAGTATTGCCACTCTGAGACATTTTCCCCTATGGCAGTGTAGAATGGCTTTATAAAACGCCATTTTGGGGGAAGTCGCTTTTCATTAGCTGTTGGGAGAAATCGTGAAAGCCAGGATAAAGTGGTCAAAATGCCTGACTTTCTTTTTTTTTTAACAAATGTAGGAATTTTTGCCATTAAGTTTGCTTCAGCATCATGCGTAAGGAAAGACAGGGGAGAAAATTAGTTTGGTTGTAAGGGAAAAGCACATGAGCAGAGTGGCAACACCGTTCCACCACACAGGTCACTGAGATTGAGATCGTCGGTCAGATGTTGTAATGATGACGATGATTGCTGTCATGTTGTGGAGTAAAAGAGAATATTGCATGGAGCCAAGGGTGAGTACATTTTGAATGTTCTCAACAAAACGCAACTGTGTCAGCACGTGGGTGGGTGNGGGTGGGAGAGTGGGTGGCTGTTGATCTCTGTGAGCTGGAGTCTCAGTTTGGGGCTTGTGAGAACAATATCTGTATGTTATCCTTGGTGTTAAAAGCTGGAACCATTCTCCCCTCCCTTCTCCTCCCCTCCCCTGATTAAGTTCACCCTGAAGTTCAAAGCAATTTGAACTTTTTGAAGAGAAACAGGTTAATATTCAAGTCAACAAGTCGCGCTTCTCATTAGCAAAAAGTATTTTGATTTTATTGGCTGGCTGGGTACCACTTCCAAGCAAATATAAGCCACCCATCTACAATGTCAAGGCTGTTATGTGGGATTTCCCAGCAAGAAACTGGACAGTCCTCGGTAAACTGATATGAACTCTCAGAGGAGACGCCCTATACATCCAGCAGTTGGGCCGCCAGACCAGGAATGTTGGTTTACGCCTTTGAAGCCAAGTTCGAGAGACAGTAATATCTGTCCCAGGTTCCCTACCAGTCATTCATCATGGCGGATGTAGGGATGGAGTTAGTAAGAACAGCAGCACCAACAAAGCACATTGTTTACGGCCATTTCTCCTGGTTTGATGTAACAGCCTCGAGTTGTTTATGACAGGCGGTGTTGTTATTATGATGTCGTGATGAAGAATCTTGTCTACTCATCTCATCCCTACACCTCTCTCTCTCTCTCTCTCTCTCTCTCTCTCTCTCTCTCTCTCTCTCTCTCTCTCGGACTAGCCAGCTGACTTGTGGGAAATGCGGTTGATGTAGGACGGGCACACAAGAACTGGGTCTACATAGTGAGAGGCGGGAGGGTGAACCACGGTGAGCCTTATGTCCTCTTAGAAATATCTGTGGTTCTACCTCGCCATCTCCCTCTTCCACCCCCACCCCCACCCCCACGACTGGGTGATTCCAATGTCTGGTAGATCATCACAGTATAGTATAAGGGATCCCAAGCCCTCCTTCACCACTTCCCTACCCCCCCCCCCNCCCCCTTAATCCACCAAGTATATACTGAGTGACGTCATGAGCAGAAACCTACAAGATTTAAGTACAGTGGATTTATTTGGTTTCTCTCAACTCGAAAACTTGATTACTTAGTCCCTAGAAATACGCCATCTTTCATATACGAAAACAAATTAACCCGTTCACGAATCAAATTAGTGCCAACGATTCTCGATCAAAATTTTGCTTTATTCAACTTCTCATTTACTCATTGACAGCATGAAAAAAAAAAACACCGCAGCCCTTACCAAAGACGCTGCTAATTGTCCAGAAAAAAAATTGGTAAAAGTATTATGTCCTTGTTGACAGCTCAAATCAAGATTTTCTCCAATTATCACCAATATGAGTTGGAAAGAAAAATGTCCGAGTCGAAGATTTTGATGGCTTTCAATGAGATGGTGAGGTCAATGAGATGGTGAGGTCAGTGAGATGGTGAGGTGAGTGTGATGGTGAGGTGAGTGAGATGGTGAGGTCAGTGAGATGGTGAGGTCAGTGAGATGGTGAGGTCAGTAAGATGGTGAGGTCAGTGAGATGGTGAGGTCAGTGAGATGGTGAGGTGACTGAGATGGTGAGGTGACTGAGATGGTGAGGTTGGTGAGATCAGTGAGATGGTGAGGTCAGGAGATGGTGAGGTCAGTGAGATGGTGAGGTCAGTGAGATGGTGAGGTCAGTGAGATGGTGAGGTCAGAGGTCAGAGAAGACACATGTAGAAGGTCAGCCAATATCCCTCCGCCTGCTGCGCCTTAGGACTTTCAATGACGTGTCACGTCTCTGGCACCAGCCAGTTTCCGGTCCGTGCACATGAGAATGAAGAGAGGTAAAAGAGGCGACAGTTATTTACTGTAAGGATTCACAATGATCCTCACTAGATGAACGACCCTCTTCATGTGTGCATGGAAGTTTAGACCGAGAGTGTTTCTTGGGGATGGGAGTGGATGTGGCTGGGGTGTCTTTCTATGTCAAGGTGTGTATACGAGCTAAGGGTGGGAGATACATGAAACTTTTTGTCCCTGCACTTTCCTTAGCCCAGATGTTTGGAAGGTCCGAAAGAAGGAAAACAGGATAGTAATATGTCCGGCTTCCAAGGGACATGACCCCCACTAGGACTGTCGCTCATTCCAGAGAAACAAAGACAAGCTACTGTACCGGACATGTATCATCCGTGGTAGCCTATAGTATCGTATTTGACACTGATGAAGTTTGAATAAAGACGAGATCGCTTAGAACCTTTTAATAAGCTTGAAGAGCCTCAGTTATAATAATGGAAGTTTTTGGCTTGTGACGTCTTCGAATTGAACGTCGAACATTTTGTGTCAAAACTTTAGGTCTCTCGCTTTAATGATTTCGTGGAAAGATAGAAATACGATTTTCCACGACATAACTGCGACATATTTCTAAATGCAATACTCCGAAAAGAGCACTCACTGGAGTTTTGCACCAAACATTTTTTGTTTTTGACAGGTTCCCAACAAACTGTCACTTATGGGAAAAATACTTTCCATGCAATAGCAAAATGAAAGCTGCTGTTGGTTTTTGGCAAAAAAAAACAAAACCCGAATATTCTTAAACTGGCATGAATCAATGTCAGAATATTTACCCAGTAATCTCACTTCTCAGTGACATTTTTTTTCTTTTGGCACGATAGCACACGAAGTTCGAATTCATCATACTGAACTATTTATGCCTAACACTGCAGTCGCTTAGTGAATTCCCAAAGAATTGCTTTCCTTTGCTTTGCTTTGCTAATGCAAGTCTATGGAAATGAAAACGTTTTTGCATCTTCTATAAAATTCTTCAGTCCTACAGTGAATGCGAATTCTGTAATCAGGGCAGCCAAAATTTGGGAATAGAATGATACCGAGGTCTGTGTCTGTTGTAACTTGTGAAAAAACGGTCTCTTGTTTCGCTTAATAAGTTGTTGTGATAAAAGGACAGGTAGATGGTACAGTTGTCTCCTCTTTGTCTCCCTATGAGAGACAAGGAAAGTTACAGTTATTATGCTGTGTCATGCTGTGTTTGTCATGCTGTACTATGCTGTGTTCACAGTCGGTGAATGGGTTCCTAATTTGGGTCAACTATATTTCTATAAGTGCCCATCTTTTCCTCCTTCTCTCCCTCCCCCGCCCCCTCCCCCCTCACTCCACAGTGTAATCGATTCCGTTTACTTGCACGTTTCCCCTATTGAAAACAATTTTCAAAAAACAGACACGAGGAAACATTGAGGACTAAGAAATGCTTAATGACATTTTCTGCTTTATCTCAATGTGTTTTCCATTCACGGAATCGTCAATTCACAGCTTTCTATAGTCTCTCTTTTGTTCTCTCACTCACTCACTCACTCACTCACTCACTCACTCACTCACTCACTCACTCACTCACTCACTCACTCACTCACTCACTCACTCACTCACTCACTCACACTTTGTCTCACTCACCTACCTCCCTCTCTCTCTCTCTCTCTCTCTCTCTCTCTCTCCTCTCTCTCTCTCTCTCTCTCTCTCTCTCTCTCTCTCTCTTTCTTGTTCACTTGTTCCTGTCGTTGCTCCTGGTGCTAAACCTATTGCTGAAAATAGTGAAAAGTCCATCGGGGAATAATGAGGTATATCAGAATGGTGCCATTATGGTCTGTCTGTCTGTCTGTCTGTCTGTCTGTCTGTCTGTCTGTCTGTCTGTCTGTGTCTGTCTGTCTCTGTCTGTCTGTCTGTCTGTCTGTCTACCTTTCATGCAATGTCCGCCTCTCAACCCTTCCTCCCTCCCCGTTGAACCCACACCATATTGCTACTCGCCCCTCACCTACCCCCACCCCCATCCCAACTTTGACCAGAGAGTGCCGTCTGAAGGCTCGAAAATCTTATCTTGCTCTTGACTCACACGGTTCTGAATATTTCTTCAAGTTGTACCTTCCTACTTTTTCCCTCTCTCACTCCCCCCCCCCCTNCACTCCCCCCCCCCCTTCCCCACCCACCTCAATCCTTCTCGTTTCACCAAATTCACATTGTTAGGTCTAGCAAAGACACACCGAAAAAAAAATAAACTGAATAAGATGGAGAGAAACGTAATGATTGCTTGTAAAGGAAATCTTATGAAGAATTTTCCACTGTGCTCAAAAGATGTGGATCAATTAAATCAGTGAGTCTGTAATGAAAGGGTAATGGCCCGTACTAATGTCTGGACAGGCTGATGACCGCTGTCAACCCGGCCGCCCTAGCGATAGTTCACGTACATAACCTGGTCACGACCTCACTGCTATCAACACGGAGCTCCAACCGCTATTCGTCCGAAAATCTCAGCCCGTGCTTTTTCAAGCGCAACATGTAAACGTTATTTGCACGTTAACGACTTGCATTTGGCAACCTGTGCCCGTACCACATTCTCTGATAGCACCCCTTCTTCTGTCTCTCTATCTCCTCTCTCCCGCTCACTCTTGCTCTCATTTTACCTCTTCTCTTTCCTTTTTCTCCTCTTGCGCTCTCTCATTCTTTGTCTGTCTGTCTGTCTGTCTGTCTGTCTGTCTGTCTGTCTGTCAGTCTGTCATACGTGCGCGAGCACACACACTTACATACATACATACATACATACATACATACATACATACATACATACATACATATTTATATACATACAATCACATACAAACATACACATCATACACACACACACACACGCGTGAGCACACACACTTACATACATGCATATATATATACATACATACATATTTACATACATACAATCACATACAAACATACACATACACACACACACACGCACGTATGCACAAATGCAAAGTACTATAAGAGGAACAATGCCGAAGTTGACAGTTGTGTCATGAAATTTAGGACGTACAGATAAAACATGGTGGCTCGGCCGGCCGAGTAATACCGATAAATGCCGAAGTAGCTTTCAGTCATTTTAGTCTAGCTGGTATTCTCAGTCTACGAGCACTATGGACCAAAATATACAGTATATATGATGTAGATTTGGTTTGGTTGCAGTAGACAAGTCAGAGTAGCGTTATTTCCCTTTGACCCTTTCAAAGCTGTAAGGGAAAAAAAGTACAATGTCCGTCAATGTGACGCCGTTCAAATTGGATGTGAGGGTTTTTGGTGACAGCGAGGGGAGGCGACTGGACAAAGGCGGTAGGAAGAAAAGACAGCAGTGAGGGGAGGCGACTGGACAAGGCGGTAGGAAGAAAAGACAGCAGTGCACGGCGACGGCGGCTGTCGATAATTTATTATTGCTGTTACCGTTTCTTGCACAGGCGACATTTTGTTGCTATTACACGGCCTGGGGGAAATGGCCATAAAAAGAACAGACGGCTTGGAGGAGAAAGAGGATCCAAGTATCGCTAGTTTTTTCAGCCTAATGATCCTGGCCTGCACTGGCAGGCTGGACTTGTCAGTTAGATCAACAATCTCAGACACAACAATTTCTTTACACTGAACATTCTTATCATTCGGCCACTTGCACGCTCCCGCCGCTTGGTGGATTGGTGTTACAGAATTGCCGCTTGGTGGATTGGTATTAGAGAATGGCCGCTTGGTGGATTGGTATTACAGAATGGCCGCTTGGTGGATTGGTATTACAGAATGGCCGCTTGGTGGATTGGTGTTACAGAATGGCCGCTTGGTGGATTGTGTTACAGAATGGCCGCTTGGTGGATTGGTGTTACAGAATGGCCGCTTGGTGGATTGGTATTACAGAATGGCCGCTTGGTGGATTGGTGTTGCAGAATGGCCGCTTGGTGGATTGGTGTTACAGAATGACCGCTTGGTGGATTGGTGTTACAGAATGGCCGCTTGGTGGATTGGTGTTACAGAATGGCCGCTTAGTGGATTGGTGTTACAGAATGGCCGCTTAGTGGATTGATGTTACAGAATGACCGCTTGGTGGATTGGTGTTACAGAATGGCCGCTTAGTGGATTGGTGTTACAGATTGGTAGATTGATGTTACAGAATGATGGCTTGGTGGATTGGTGTTACAGAATGATGGCTTGGTGGATTGGTGTTACAGAATGGTGGCTTGGTGTTACAGGCTAATAGTTTGGTGGTCAGTGTGACATGATAGCAGATTAATCACAAACTGTTCAACACAAATATTTGATTTCATTTATTCCTTCTACACTTTCCCCTCCCCTGTAAAAACGACATTATTATGTGAAGTTCCGATTTTCTTTGTAAGCTCCGCTGGCCACTTCAAAAGATTCAACTTTGCATGTAAACTAATGACACTCTCACCTACATACTTTTCACTCACTCACTACTTTTCATTGTAACTTATTACACTTCTCACAGCACACACACACACACACACACACACACACACACACACTTACATACACACACACACACACACACTTACATACACACTTACATACACACTTACATACGCGCGCGCAACCACTTTCTTAGTGACTTCTTATTGCCTGCTCACATTTTACTCGCTTTATCTCTTTATATATGCTCTCTATACTGTTTCCCGTCTCCCTCTTTGTCCCACCCATGTCNCACACACACACACACACACACACACACACACACACACACACACACACACACACATACACACACACACACACACACACACTTACATACACACTTACATACACACACTTACATACGCGCGCGCAACCACTTTCTTAGTGACTTCTTATTGCCTGCTCACATTTTACTCGCTTTATCTCTTTATATATGCTCTCTATACTGTTTCCCGTCTCCCTCTTTGTCCCACCCATGTCACACTTCTTTGTTCCACCCATGTCACACTTCTTTGTTCCGCCCATGTTCTTTGTTCCGCCCATGTCACATTTCTTTTTAAGTTTGAACTAGTCACAGCCCTACTCTACTGGTCTTGTTATAGTAATATGATATCTACTTTTAGCCTTCTCACTTTTTCTGAACTTTCTTTCTCCGTGAACACTTTGAACTCCATTTACCTTATGTCTGTTCTTACCCATTCGTTTCATTTTATATTTCATCTAATAAAGAATCACATCTTTGATTCAAAAATACGTAATTATTTTATATCATTATATAAGTCCATTTTGAATTTTAAATATTAAAATGTATTTCTTAATCCTTCGTTGGTTTGGACAGAACTTTTTAATTGTTTTAATGTGTTCCAAATGATGATGATGATGCACAAGTGAGTACCGGTAGGGGAACACTTCAACTCCCCTGGCCACAGCGGTGTGAGGGACATGATGCTCCAAGGCATAGAAGTTGTCAATTCCCCCAGTGGGACTGCCCTTAACGAGCGAGAGTCCTACTGGATGTGGAACCTGGGCTCTCACCGCTGCCGTGGAGGTCTTAATATTGAAGAACGAAGAACCTCACTTCACTAACCTTCATTTTGAATATTGATCCCCCTNCCCCCCCCAAATCCATTTACTCTTTCCCTGGTGGTGGGTTAATGCTTTATAAATAAGCTGTTTCCCCTTGATGCTCATCGTATCCCATTGTTTGTACCTCTACAGCATTCGGAGAGCCCGCCTCGACTCTCCCCTCGTTTTTCATTTCAATCCTAATTTACGTATTTTATATACCCACCTTGCATTACATGTACTTTTAATAATGATAATATTAATTAAGCTAATGTTAGCGCATAGTTAGGCCTCTTCTAGTCGTATATTTTTTTATTGCCGGGATATACCAAGTTTGTCTCTTTTATATTATGACTTCCTAACTTGACCCGCTGCTTTCTCCCTCGACCTAGACTATTATTGGCTGCTTGGAGCTCAGATTTTTCTTGGGGGAGCCCCTCATACCCCATCCCCCCTTTTACACACAACTCTTTTTTTCTTACCTTAATTCACTCCTCTACCAATTGTTTTATCCCGTGATCCAGGTTCAGTTCTTATTGTCTTTACCCGCTATTTTAAGACCGCCCCACTTAAGACAAGCATAGAAGAATGACCTAAAAGTCAGTTATTGATCGATTTTCTTTTTATTCTTAATTATTGCGAAAGTTATCATTCTTGTTTCATTCTATTGATAAAGGCCTTAGAGCCGAAACATTTAGATGTAATTTTCGGTCTTATTTCTTAACTAGATTTTTAATAAATTCCTTGAATTAAGGTTGAGCTTTTATTTTTTCTCAGTTTTAAATGATGATTATGGTGATGATGATGATGATGATGATGATGATGACGATATCTGTTTCCGACTAATTCGATTTCCTTTCGAGTTAAAAACTACAATGTTATCTATGATATAATCTCTCCGGGAACTCTGGGGTCTGTAAATTTCTCTTGTAAATATATGAAGTAGAATATTCTAGTAAATCTCCCTCATTACTGTAGACAGTGTAGATCTCATGACTGACAGTGTCTCAGTGACTGTCACCAATAAACTACAATGTACGAGTACACTTGATAACTATGGAAGTAAGTGAGACTGAACAAGGAACATTGTCATTGTCTTCTTACCTGCACGCTGTCATTGTCATCTTACCTGCACGCTGTCATTGTCTTCTTACCTGCACGCTGTCATTGTCTTCTTACCTGCACGCTGTCATTGTCTTCTTACCTGCACGCTGTCATTGTCTTCTTACCTGCACGCTGTCAGTGTCTTCTTACCTGCACGCTGTCATTGTCTTCTTACCTGCACTCTGTTAACATGTGAGTGAAAAATGTTTCTCATATTAGAAAAGTAGGAAGAGAGAAGATTAGAATAGAATAGGCTACATGTCATTGTGCCAGAACTGTCCTTGTTGTCATAATTGTCCTTGGTGCCTGCTAAACTGACGACAGAGGATTTCTAATGGGTTCCTGTTTCCCTAGGCCACTTCAATACAGCACTTGGCCACTCCAATATACAGAACTTGGCCACTCCAATATACAGAACTTGGCCACTTGTTGGAGGTGGGGAGCGGAAGATCTAATGACCGCCGACTCATTTCATAGAACGTTGTCTAACACGAGATATTATATATAATAATATATACTTAGAGAGAGAGGGAGATATTGCTGACAGTGTTGCTCTTAGACAGACAGACAGACAGAGGAGAAGGCAGGCAAAGTGACACATAAAAGATAGGCAGGAAAACAGACAGACTCGCGGACCAGCAAGCAGACAAAGAAACCTGCAGTATCCACAGGCTGACCGTAGAGAAATATCACTGCGATGGGGGCAGATGACGTATGAGGGTCATGGAATACATAACCAGAAACACTAGTGATAGCCAAGAGAATGTGAGTAGGATCCATCTTTGTGCCTTTGTGAGCGCTGGATCGCGTGATGTGTGCATGAGACAGATTGACACTTGTATATGGATCCATACCCAGTAAAAAGCCAGGGGCGTAGACGAGGGAATGGGGCTGTTGAAGATTTAAACTGCTCGGACATCGGGAGTTGGAGTGGCTGTTACAATCATTTTCTCCGCCTCTCTCTCCCCACCCTTCCCCCACCCTTCCCCCACCCTTCCTCCACCCTTCCCCCTCCGCACCCAGTTCTTACTATCATGTTCCATCATTGAGTTTCACCAATAAAAATGATCTACGTCTAGATCTAGTCGAGCTGCACAAAGCAACGTTTGATAAAACATAAAATACCGACCACCATCAGATAACAGACATATATATAATTCTTACCGTGGAGAGCGGTCCAGTCACTATTAAGAGGGACATTGTCACTGTCAATATCACAGACTTCCTCTCTGTACAACTTGCAGTAGATTTTATTCACTATTCTTATCCGTATGATCCGTGATTTATTTGGGAAAAGAGAAATAAAAAATGCAGACTGCATGAGAAGAAAAGTAAGTATAAATTCAATAAATGCTAAAAAGTTCATCAAGTTGTGAATGAGGAAAGGAAGAGAGAATGAAAGAACAGCCTCCTGACCAGGTATCGAACCTGAGACATCCCGGATTTCATTCAAGCGCTCTACCGACTTATTTACACATTATCGATATCGTCCTTATCACAATCGTTATCGTTATCATTATCGTTATCATCATCAGTGGAAGGAACGGGCGCGTTGACTAGTTGATAAAACAGTGACTTCTCCATCTTTGGTATTATTATTTGATATTATTATCGTTGTTGTATTTATCCGCTGCCGCTTCGAGAGCCTCAGCACGGCCAGATGAGTACACCAGAACTATTTACTTCTGTGACTAGTGACTAGTGGTCAAGTGGTCAAGTGAATGCAGTCATTTCCTCACATCAATGTAGGCTATGATAAAGTGATGGTGCATGAATTGATACTGCCGCCATTATAAACATAGACTCCATCTACATAGACATAGACTCCATCTACAAATACATAGACTCCATCTACATAGACATAGACTCCATCTACATAGACATAGACTCCACCTACATTCATCTTTGATTTCTTTTATTAGACTGCTGTTTTTCTTCTTCTTCTTCTTCTTCTTCTTCTTCTTCTTCTTCTTCTTCTTCTTCCTCCTCTTCTTTTTCTTTTTCTTTTGTCGCCATCATCATTGTTGTTGTTGTTGTTGGTGGTGGTGGTGGTGGTGTTGCTGTTGTTGTTATTGTTGTTGGTGTTGTTGTTGTTGTTGTTGTTGTTGTTGGTGGTGGTGGCATCTTGGTGTTATTGTTATTGTTGTTATTGTTGTTGTTATTCTTGGTATTGTTGGTGGTGGTAGTGTCTTTCTTTTGTTGTTGTTGTTTTTGTTGATAATGTTGTTTATATTGCTGTTGTTGTTGTTTGTGGTGGTGGTTGTGGTTGTGGTGTCTTTGTTTTGTTGTTGCTGTTGTTGTTGTTGTTGTTGCTGCTGTTGTTGTTGTTGTTGTTGTTGTCATCGTTGTGATCGGTGTTGTGGTTGTTTACTGTCAGGTGGTTTCCCCATGAGTTGCTGTCAGCCAAGAGTGATGCTCCATATAGAGTGTGCACTACTCACTGACCGGCTCTCATGGAGTTTATGAATGGAGCCAAGGGGAATAAATCTCACATTTGTACAAGTTATCTCCACTGAGGCCAAGATAATCCACAAAGTGCACTTCCCACAATTCATAACCGGAAGAAAGTTGATTTCAGTGCGTGTGCTCATGAGGTAGTCACAGGCCATTTGTATCCCAACAAGAAAACACTTATGGCGTCATCCTGTGTCCCTTAAGACAAGTGACAACAACTTCTTTCAATTTCCCACATTAATCTTATGTCACGTGATGGTATTGCCTGGAAAGCTGCTCTTTCCTGTTTTCTGAGGAAACACAAGAACTCATGAGACAATATCTACTCACTCAGTGCCAGCACACTGAACAACTAAGTGGATCAAGGGCCTTAACCCATGCTCTCCAAATATCAGCTGGATCATAAATAATAAAGGCCCAAACTGTGTAATCTTTTGCTCATGCACTTTGACAGAGCTCACGACCGTGATTAGTACACACCATGTCATTAGTTCAGTGCTCAGTCCTCTCCGTTCTCGTCTGACCTAAATTCTATCCAGTCTATCTCCATCGTGAGTGGAAGAGAAACTGTTTCCTGCCTGTCACCACTCACTTCTTGCCAGTAACTTTCATTAGTATCATTATTCTACTAAAATTACCACCGTTTCCCCTCTCAATCAAAATGATATTCTTTTAGCACATGTCAACCAGTCCTTATCCTTTTTCTTCCCTCTCTCCTTTCCTCTCTTCTCTTTCCTCTTTCTTCTTTTCTCTCTTCTCCTTCCTCTCTCCTTTTTCATCTCTCCTTTCCTATCTCCTCTTTCGCTCTCTCTCCTCTTTCCTCTCTTTCCCTCTCTCTCTCTATTCTCTCTCCTCCTCTCTCTCTTTTTTTTCTCCTTTTTTCTTTCTCTTCTTTCCTCTTTCCTCTCTCTCTCCTCTATTTTCTCTCCTTTTTCCTCTCTCCTATTTCCTCTTTCCTCTTCCTCCCCCCCCCTCCTCCCGATCTGCCAGCACGCGATGGAAGTATGAAGAGATGATGGTTGTATGTGATGGGTGTGTTTTAAGTGCAGTCCAAGTTGTTGTGACAGTGACTAGGATGGATGGAGTCCGGCCATGCACGCTACTGTCACAGGCCGGTCATCAACTTTCATTCCAGGGGAGACAGTTCGTTCGTTGTTGTTTCCCTCTAACCTTGTTTTCCCGCGGTCTGGAATTGTGGCTTCCAGAACTTTCTCATTACTGAATATATCGCATTTCTGTTTTTGTCAATGTCACGAAATTTATATCGCTTTCATCAGCTCTCATTTTCTGAGTGAGCTGGACACAAGGCTCATCAGATGTAGTCGTTAATGTACAACATAGTCATATTATACCAGTAGTCGTTAATGTACAACATAGTCATATTATACCAGTAGTTGTTAATGTACAACATAGTCATATTATACTATTATACCAGTATAAGAGAAACTTGACGATATTGCCGCTCACATTTTTTACTTCACACTGTTAGTGGTGATTGCACGACCGAAAATTCTCTTTCACCTCCTGGCATTGAACGGCTCCGGAATGCAGCTGTATAAAATGTTTGAACAAAATACAGTGTAATGTCAAAATGTTTTATCTCAATTAACAAGTTCAACAATTCGGTCAAGTAGTTTACAGATACCGACCACACTGACAGACACACAAACAGTCAAGTAGTTTACAGATACCGATCACACTGACAGATGATAGCAACAAATGAACTGTTGGTCAAAGGATTTACACATAGCAAGGACATTACTCTCCTCCTGCCCTTCCTCCCTCCCTCCCTCCCTCCCTCTTTCTCTCTT
>JAWQUT010000077.1:1992291-2010978 GCA_033807755.1 Ellobium chinense | reverse complement strand
AAGAGGAGGGGGGGAGGGGGGGCGGGGTGGTATCGCAGACGCGGTGGAGGATGGGAAAGGTGAGTCCACTGATGACACACAGGGAAACCAAAAACACCCCTCAGTTTCAATGAATTGGATCAGTTGTTCTACCACCAATATTTTAACGAGCTCATGCATGGCTTAAAAAATGTTCTCGTTGTTGTTGGCAATTCCTGCATGGAGTGTCTCAAGTTCCCAACGATGTTGAACTTCCTGTTTCCCTAATGACCTTGGACTGCATCCAGCCACCTTATCATCTCCTCCAAGGTAAAGTGATCTATCACTCTTCTTTGACTCTGTCACTCTCCTGCACTGTCCATCTTTTAGCGCAGGTCGCAGGACGGAAATAGCAAGATGTCCCACATATTTAACGACTGGAAACGACCGTGTAATGAGCCAAAAACCCTCCTTGGTGTAACAACATTCAAGTGTAGGTGTTTTTCTTCTCCCCGTAGGTGTTTATCCTATAATTCGATTCTCCCCTGCTACAAGAATTATCTCGGCCTACAGCGCAGGGTAATACAATTTATTTTACGTCTTTCTCCTAACACAACCTATCCCCGTTCTCTTCTGACAGGCCTCACTCTTGATTGAAGTCTTTGCTGGTGTACATCTTGACCTCAAACAGCACGCAATACTTTATAATCATAACAGGGCCTCGGAGAAGGGGGAGGGGGAGACGGAGAGGAGAGGTAGAGTTGATGGAAAGGAGGCTGGAGGTTCCTAGTGATAGCATTAGTTTACTGTTCTCTCTTCACCCCTCCCCCCTTCAATCCCCACCACCTTTTTATCTATATGACGACATATAAAAACAGCGCGTACATCGCCATTGATCAACTCTACTATCATTTTGTTCTCACTCTTTATCCCAGATGGGGCAGGAGTCTGTGAACGGTTTTGATAGAATTATCCCCTTTGACGTAACCGTGGAAAATTTTAAAAAAAAAACAAAACTGGGCAGGACATTGCATCTCCTCTGACCATAATAGAAATCTGTGCCTCTGGCACACATTATATCCCCAAAGAGTTCAACACTGAAGTGGTTTGTTCACATTTTGTATGGTTGTTTTTTTTCCCGTCACTTTTCTTCTTCTTCTCTCTCTCTATCTCTTACTTCCGGTCCCGCCCCAGCCTCCCTAGAAGTTAAGTGAATGAAAGCAGGACAGGTCTGGAACTGTTGATGAGCTTATGTGTGAGAGAAGATGTAAAACACTATTGGGAAGAAATGTGTGCCGATCGAATTAGCTTTGTTCGTTTTCAGTTCACCTAGTTTTTAGCATTCATGACGGCGGTAGACCACAAAAATCTGGCTTACATAAACTCATTCTTGGCGAGCGGTGATTTGTTGTTGGTAATGTATGCGGGCGACAAAACACATTCCTGGTGCCAGTGATGGAGGAGCTGTTGTGATGGAGTCTGGAAGGTGTGATTGAACAAGAAAAAAAAATACAGAAGAAAAAGACAGGAAAGAACTGATTGTGGTACTGAGATGCAGAAGAATGAGGATGGATGGATGGAGGGAGGGATGGATGGACGGACGGAGGAGTGTTGTAATATTAGAGGGTAGACTAAAGAGCTCGGTGCTCAGCATTTGGAGGTAATTGCAGTCTCTGAGGTCTTTGATCTTTGATAATAACGTCCAGTCCAATCCAGTCCAGTTTGCCACTTAAAATTTTGTCCTCCCTTTCCAGTCCAGTACTTCATGTATTATTATTAGACAAAGCTTGAATAATCTTAGGCGGTTCTCAGGTTATAGATTCTCACAAGACAAACTGCTGAAGCCACACATTCGTCTCCGATATATAAAACGGACGGCCAGTAAAAGGCGATACTAGGAAAGCACATTGTCTACACCGATGAGGAGAAATAGAATAGAATACGTAAAGTTTCCTTCACCTGTTGCTCTGTCTTTCAGCTTTGGCTCAAACTGGATCAAATTTTATCCTGAGTTTAACATCTTTGTTTCCTCCGAGCTTTTCCCTCATGCACGTAGTAGAGTTGAGATAATGTGTATCTATCTTTAGTGTCGGGTTTTCTTCATTTCCAGGTCTACGTAGATTACTTGAAAGATTTTACAACTAACTAGGGAGCCGTTAAAGGTCACATGAGCCATAGTGATTCCTATCAGTGATGCGAGCGAAATTCGTTAGGGTGTCCATTTTATTAGCGCTAATTGTCCAGTCCACTGACGTCACCACGGTACTAAGTTTGCCAACATCATCAGTTTGGGTAGTGATATCCGAGGCTTCCACAGCCTCAAAGATAACACAAACAAGTTTTTATTTTTTCTTAAACCAAAAAATTGTGACTCGATTGCGGTGCCTAGAAGCAGCCGGAAACTATCGGGAGATACATGCGATGTTCTGAGGGAGATACATGCGATGTTCTGAGCGAGATTCATGCGATGTTCTGAGGGAGATACATGCGATGTTCTGAGGGAGATACATGCGATGTTCTGAGCGAGAATGATGCGATGTTCTGAGGGAGATACATGCGATGTTCTGAGGGAGATACATGCGATGTCCTGAGGGAGATACATGCGATGTTCTGAGGGAGATACATGCGATGTCCTGAGGGGGATACATGCGATGTTCTGAGGGAGATACATGCGATGTTCTGAGCGAGAATGATGCGATGTTCTGAGGGAGATACATGCGATGTTCTGAGGGAGATACATGCGATGTTCTGAAGGACAATAGACCAAGATACTGTGAAAACTTCCATTGTTCACACAACAGATAGCACTCCGCTCTCATTATCGGAACATTCTCGCCGGGAGATTTAATGACACCGTTCTTCACCATTTCTTACTCGTCCCATATCGTAACTGATTCATTTCCGAATAATGGTAACGTTCACTTGCAAGTAGTGTTGGTCTTTTTGACACGGCGGCCTTAAATCTACTCACACTCTCAAGTTACACTTTTATTGGAACTATCATCCACTTGGCCTGAACTTATATATCTTCATGTCAACATGACCAAGCCGTGCCCGGGAACAACAAATCATTGCTCTCTCGCAGAGCTGTTGATGCGTGTCAATGTGTCCAATGCAAAAGAAACAAGAATATAATTGATTTGAAGCCACAAATGTAGATGTTCCCATTTTCAATGTTTTTCGTAAGTTTTACAATATAACAAGCTACAAGTTCAATGTGTAGTATATTCAAGACTGTTTCGAGAGTTTAAGGCTGAAGACAGAAGATGTTTTTTACAAGCTGTGGTGAAAACTGGACTTGTGCAGCAGTGAAAATCTCTAAACAACAAATACAAAAAGAGGAAGACTTAATCTACAAACTAAACATTTCGAAATGGAGTCAACGTCCTCATTTTCAAAGAACCCTGAAGTTTTTACAAACTATTCAGGTGAACATAAAAACATGAGTTGTTGTTTTTTGTTCTCGGGAACATCTTCTCAGAACATCATCTCAGAACATCGTCTCAGAACATCATCTCAGAACATCACATCAGAACATCATCTCAGACCAGTTTTAACAGATCCCTCAAGAAAAGTTTAACAAACACTTTTGACATTTGTGGTGGAAGAGAGGGGGTCACCTTGTTACCAAAACAATTATACCCCCTCCCTCCCTCCTCTTCCCGCCATATCATGGTGAAAAGCCCACACCCCATGTGCAAACCACTTTCTGTGGTGTTAACTAAATCCCAAAAATAGACACTAGACTGAATGACCAGGCTGCATGGCTTCCAACACCGGAAGAGAAAATTAAGATGTTTTGGGTTGTCGCGTGCCTTCTCTCTTCTTTTTTTTTCAACTGATTTCAGTCAGAAACTCATTGGCACTAGACTAGACTGGTCTGGGTTGAAAACAGACGGAGGAAAAAATGTTTGTGTGCAGAACAACGGGCGGTCCAGTCTGCCCTTAATTTAATCAGTTTAATTCCAATCCGTTACTCACACTGAAAGCTGACAGCTGTGACTTCCTTGCATTGCATTGCATGTAAATGTGTTGGGGTCAGAGGTGGGGGGGGGGGNGGGGGGGGGGGATGGAAAAGGGGGGAAGGTACAGTCAAGGGCAATAAATCCACTTAAGTCTGAGCCAAGAACGGATTATGTTGTGTTCCTACGGCTAACATAGTCATGTGAGACCAGTACTGAGCCCATATGGACTAGGCTATGTAGGAACCTTAATGATATGGTGTTTGCTCAAAGGCTTACGTCGATTCTGTGTAGACTGGATCTGAGCTAGTATTTGAGGGAGGGAGGGGGGGGAAGCATTATGCAGGGCCAAGTTAAGCCAGTACGGTATCTGTAGCTTNAGATATAAATTCCACATCGCGTACATTCGCCTTCTGTTGTGCGGTCAAAAATTTGGCCAAGGAACTGTCGATAAACAAGAAATCTGGCCAAGGATTCCCCATTTCACCAATATCTTGTAAGCATTTAGTGTAGAACCTTGAAACAGATATTGAAGACTAGACACTGTGAGCCAGTGTGTTGCCACTCTGGTCTTACGGCGAGAGTGAGTTTCCCTACATTTCCCGACCTACGATTTTGACGCAAAATTAGTGGGGAAAATCCCAGGCATTTGACATACTTTACCGACTAGCCACGATTTTCCCCACAGCTTACGAAAAGCGACTTTTCCGTGCGTAGAGGAAGATGGTTTTTCATAAAACCATTTTTCCCTACCGGGAAGGAAAATACCCAGGAGTGGCAGTACAGTTGTGAATTTATGATATCACAAAACGATATTAACGTTGCCTACAGACTAAAAATAAATTAATTTTTGGAAATGTTAGACTAATTTTTTATTAAGTTAAACTAATTTTTGGAATTCGACTTCCAACGACATTGCGAACGATTTGTAGGCAACAAGGGAATCATAGTAACACAATACTAACTAGCATTGCGCCTCACTTGACAAGTCTTGGTCTGTGTTATATTAAAGGGAGACTACACACACAAAAAATAACAAGCTAAACAAGCAGTAGAGCTCCGAGTTATCTAGACCAAGGGCAGGGGTTACCAAGCTACAGCTCCTGAGGTACACCGGAGAATTTCTATGGATTGCGCAAGAAAGCTAGTAACCAGCATCTGATTGGCTGTACAGTGTTGTGACTGAGACCAGTGGCTGTAAGCCTACTATAGGCATACTTGCAGTGGGACACAACTAATTTTTTGAGAGTTACCCATAGTTACCGCAGATTATAGACAGGTTAGAGGTGTGTACTGATTTTAGCAGTAAAAACATTACACGGGATGCCATATTGACGTTAAAATAACTTAAAACACAAATTCCTCGACACCTCCTAGCCACTCGGCGTTGGTAATGTACAGTACCATCTTTTCCTCCTTTTCTAGTGCAGAACAGCATATAAGAACATAATGGTTTTGTTTATCTTTCTCAAGAGAGTGGATGTGAAGGTTATTATGGTATTTTTATGCACCGTGAGGGAGAAAATGTATGTGGGAGGAAAATGTCTTACGCCGACCAGTGAGGACTGGCATGTTCTAGTCCAAACTCAAGATGGTGAATTTGCCAGTCTTTGTTAATGACAGTGATTTGTAGTGTGTGGAGAAATGTTTCAAATGTGACCTGCTGAACTGAACTGAACTGAACGGAACTCAGTTCATTCTGCTGTTCACTAGACAAACTTGTGACTCTAACAGGCCTGCAGTGATCATGGCACATGAAGACAACGTTTGTCTCTTGACAGTTTTAACCCATGTCAGGTTGAGTTGTTTTCTTTAATCAAAGTTGGGGGTTTTTTTTGTTAAAGGGGGGGTTAAGGTTTTTTGTTGTTTGGTTTTGTTTGTTTTGTTGNGTGGGGAGGGGGAGAGGGTTCTTACAGTCTTGATGCACAAATGGAAACCACATTTAGGCTTAAAAAGAGGTAGGTGGGGGAGATGGGATGGAGTAGAGAGAGTAGCCCATGTCAAAATAACAACACTAATGTCTGACTTTACAAATACATATAGGCTACACCTTAAACCTTGCCAAACTCTTTTCTGGAGAAAATTGAATATTTCTGTTTGAAGATGGCTCTTACTGCAACAGAATTTATGATGATTGTCTAATGCCCAAAAATATTTTATCGGGAGTTAGAACGCGCGTGCATGCGTGTGTGTATTTGCGTGTGTGTGTGTCTGTGTGCGTGCGTGTGTGTGTGTGCGTGTGTGTGTGTGTGTGTGTGTTTGTTTGTTTGTTGGTATGAGAGAAAGAGAGAGATAGCGATAGAAGGATGCAGTAATTGAGAGACACTACCTATATTGAGCAAAACGGAGTAGGCCAAAGTGCTTTTTCTTCGTTTGTTTTTGTGCGTTTCTTTTATGTAATTTAAATTTTGTTTAGTTCAGGTCTTGAAAAGTTTCGGCCTGTAAAAAGTCTGTATTTGCATGTACTTGCAAACATTATGTAGAATGTAGATCATATTTTGTCTGGAAACTTGTCACAGTCACAGAAACAGTTACAGTCACAGTCACAGTCACAGTCAGTCACAGGCACAGAAACTGTCACAGTCACAGAAACAGTCACAGGCACAATCACAGTCACAGGCGCAGTTACAGGCACAGTCACAGGCACAGAAACAGTCAGTCACAGGCGCAGTTACAGGCACAGTCACAGGCACGATTACAGGCACAGAAACAGTCAGTCACAGGCGCAGTTACAGGCACAGTCACGATCACAGTCACAGGCGCAGTTACAGGCACAGAAACAGTCAGTCACAGGCACAGAAACAGTCAGGCACAGAAACAGTCACAGGCGCAGTTACAGGCACGGTCACAGAAACAGTCAGTCACAGGCACAGAAACAGTCAGTCACAGGCGCAGTTACAGGCACGGTCACAGAAACAGTCAGCCACAGGCACAGAAACAGTCAGGCACAAGCACAGAAACAGTCAGTCACAGGCACAGAAACAGTCACAGGCACAGGCGCAGTTACAGGCACAGAAACAGTCAGTCACAGGCACAGAAACAGTCAGGCACAGAAACAGTCACAGGCGCAGTTACAGGCACGGTCACAGAAACAGTCAGTCACAGGCACAGAAACAGTCAGTCACAGGCGCAGTTACAGGCACGGTCACAGAAACAGTCAGCCACAGGCACAGAAACAGTCAGGCACAAGCACAGAAACAGTCAGTCACAGGCACAGAAACAGTCACAGTCACAGGCGCAGTTACAGGCACGGTCACAGAAACAGGCACAGTCACAGAAACAGTCAGGCACAGTCACAGGCGCAGTTACAGGCACGGTCACAGAAACAGTCAGGCACAGGCACAGTCACAGAAACAGTCAGTCACAGGCGCAGTTACAGGCACGGTCACAGAAACAGTCAGTCACAGGCACAGTCACAGGTACAGGCACAGAAATAGTCAGGCACAGAAACAGTCAGTCACAGGCACAGAAACAGTCAGGCACAGGCACAGAAACAGTCAGTCCAGGCACAGGCATAGGCACAGAAACAGTCAGGCACAGGCACAGAAACAGTCAGTCACAGGCACCACTTCCAAAGTTGGCAAATAAAAACATGGGGTGGGCGAGGGCGGTGCCGGGGAGGGGAGGAGAGGATGGAGGGGAGGGGGAGGGACAAGGCAGCAAGATATCTCGTCATACGCCTTCCGAGTTATTGTGATCAAATGCATATGTTTTTATAATATTCTATATTAAGTTACACATTCTGAGGTGGAGGGGGGGGGGATCATCCGTGTGAATTAATGACGAGCAAAATAAACCTGCATAACCTTTTAGTTCACAAACATGTAACATTTAGAATAACGAGAGGGAGGGAGAGAGGGAGACGGACAGACAGGCAGGCAGGCAGACAGACAAGCAGGCAGGCAGGCAGGCAGAGTGACTGAGTAAGTTGATGAAGCGAGAAGAGGAGGAGAATGGAAGTGTACGTACAATACATGTATGACTGACTGAGTTGTTTGCCAGGTAATACAGACAGAGTAAGAGCATAATGAAATGCGCCCATGGTTTTTACAAGGGACATCAGACAAGTGGTTTTTGTGAAAAGGTTTTTCACAGTTGTATCTCGTCTCCTCAGTTCCAATGTACATCTTTTGAAGTTGCATATCCAGAGATTTAGAGGGACCGGAATGATTCCGTGGCCAAAATGGAATTCATCTTTCATGTTTTACAGCTAACTGCTATCACAATACTGTACACGGGAAGGTGCAAGATATTCATGTATGAGAGAAAATGTCGGGAGTTCCTGTGGGATCAGGGACTTTTTTTTTGTTGGTTTTTGTCTGAATTCTATACATTCTTTGATGTGAACATTGATATTTTGTGGGGCTCGTTTATTTGTGCGTGCTGGAATATGTGCAAAGCAAGAATTGCTAGAGAATATTTAAGAAATCTGTCGTCCTGTGATAGAAGTGCAGCAATGACGAGATCAGTTTCACTGTAGTTGTAACTGTAATTATATTCATAGATTTCCAAGAACTTCATTTCTCATCAGAATCTTATCTCCGGCCAGATCATTGACTCATGTCATATGCTCATTATGTGCATGAGATTGCACAGTGAGTTAGATATAGGCTGGCCTTTTAGGATTTAAATAAACATACATTTGTCCTCGATAACATTTTGCACTAAGGTATTTCGAGGTTACTTCAGATTGCAAAATCTGGATTAGGCATACATTACATGACCTATAAATACACAATAATGGCGAAGCCTAATACGTGTAATGTAAAGTGTGGTGCATGTCAGTAAAGGATAAAATAGTGAATTCACTTATGACTGTCCCCTGTCCTAGTAGCACCAAGACCTCGCCATTATTGATTACTGATACAACACTGGTCTCCTGATGCATGTAGATTCCAAACTTTACATTTGTAAACCTATTGTAACCTTCAAGAACATGTATATATATATCTACTGTATTTCATTTGCTGTTGAATGGTTTTCTCAGCGGAGGCAGTGAGAAATCTATTTGGTGTGAATGTGCTGCTGTATTGAGCCTAACTGATATTTGAAGAGTTCCACATGTAACATTAGGACAGGAACTGGATATTTACCAGTGGACAGTTTTTTTATGTCTGATGTTGCTAAGAGAACACATGTCACAGACAGGCTTTTTGTTCTTTGATTCATTCAGGATTGAAATCTTGTCATGTATTGATCTCAATCTTCAGATCACAGACAACAAAACTTATCTTGTTAGAGAATCCATATCGGTCCCTCCCTGCTCCCACCACCCCCCCTCCCCTACCACCATTTCCCTAAAGTCCTTCAGTAAAAGAAGATAGTGGGTTTTCTTGTGGAACTATTCATTGATTCATTCCAATTCATACAAATATGTACATATGAATGTATTATTGTAATGTTATATATATTATAATGATAGAGTGCAAAACTCATTACATGAGGCTATTATTTGGGAGAGGAAGTGTAACATACAGTATATTTCTTGTATTACCATCAGTCAGTGCTGTGATTTTTGCCCACAAAAACTTTTCATTCATCATATGATCAGTGTGTCAACACAACAGTCTTGTCTCATTTGGTCACTCCGACTGAAAAGTGCTCTGTCAAACACTAACAATACTTCACTACTCTAGGGGGCCTGGATTCCTCATCAGTTTATATTGGGAACACTGATTTGTGTAAGTTTTAAGGTCACAAAACAAAAACAAAAATGTCAGCATCCAAGAACAACAAAAAACATGTCAGACCTTCAAATAATTAAACTTTTTTTTTTTTTCAGAAGGGTCATAAATTGCCATTTTTCTGAGCTCAGCAAACATAGAGAGTGTGACAGGTTTATTCAAATGCTGCTTGTCTGAGTTAGGTCATTATTTGTGGTTGTCAAGCAAGTCTTGAAACACACATGTAACTATAGTGTTGTTGACAGGAGTGTTACTTAATACCAAGGATATTAGCCCAGTGATGACACAAGGTTTGGCATGAATGTAATGATTCATCTCAAACACTTCATTATTGTGGAGGGAAAACTTCCTTATGTGAGGAAAGACTGGAACAGCAGGATGGAAATGTTGCCGGAGTGGAGAGTAGGGTCAAGATAAAATAGAGCATTGATAACACAAACAATCCTCCAAACTACCAAAGCGTAGAAAGAGTTTTTAAATACAGGAGACATTGATTAAAACGAAATCCATGGGACCAAGGACTTATATTCAGTTTAAACAGAGTATCAGTTTCCAAGAAGAAGCCAAAAAAAAAAAAAATGAAACAGAATTTCTTGTTTCCTTTCAACTTTCAGATAGTACTTTTGGTTTAACCAGTTTTGTTTTAACCATTGTCTATTGTAAAAAAATTAAGGAGATTTTAAGGATGTTTCTGTGACTTTTTAAGTAATTGTACGGTTTCAGATAAAAAGATAATTTTACTACTGTACAGTATTTACCTTTCTACAACAAAGACCACAGTTTACTAGTTCTCAATGATAAAACACGGTGTGGATGGTTTAGGCTTTTACAAACACTAAGATCTGTACAGTATTATAAACTGAAAGACTTCCTAAGGTATGTTCAAAAGCTGTGAGAACCTTGTAATCAGACCAAGCTGTTGAGGTGATCTTACTGACACCATCTTACTGGTGTGTTTTCTACAATGTTTCAAATGGGAGACAAAACAGTTCGAGCTTGTAAATGGGGATGTGCTTACAAATGTTTTACAGTAATCCATGGTTGTGCTAACAAGGTTCCCCTGCACATCCAAGGCCACAGTCAAAGTGATCCATGTTCTATTCTATGTTGTAATGATGTCACTGTCTAGTCATCTGCTTTAGCTTCTACTTGCTTCATGTAATTCTGAACAAAGTTGTGATGAACACATGTTTATCTTTTTTGTGTGTGCATGTTCATTTGGATGTGGAGAATATGGATGTCAGCAGAACTGATGACCAAAAAAAAAATGCTATAACAAATAAATACATGAAGTGTGACAATAATATCAAAGATGTGTCTCGAGTGTTTAATGTTACTGCAGTTTGCAAGTGGACAAGTCTGTGCGCAAGTGAACTAAAGATCTCTACAGGTCACGTATTAACCACTTTACCAAGGAAACCATATTGTAGCCATTCAGAAGACATTGTAAGTCGGTGTTGGTTCATCACAGTAGTCATATCCACAAAGAGAAAAGACCACGGTGTGAAAAATCCTTTTTTTTTTTTGTCCATTGAGTCTAAAATTAAAAATTCAGCCTCTTCAGACAAGGACCAAATAAATTTGACCTCTCTCTCAGCTGGTTGTTCTGCCATTTTGAGACAAAGACTGCATGTGCCAGAATCAGATGTTTACAGGAGATGCAAAATATGTTTGTATATCATGTGACCACCAGTAGTTCTACCTTGCCACTAGTCTTCAACCAGCTGTGATTCAGTCACTTAATATGTCAGTCAGGATTTATAAGGCTGGATGTCTTTCTTTGAAAATGGCTGGGAGAATGTTTGTGACATGTTGATATATGAAGGCCAAGAGATAAAGAAAAGAAAAAACAGAGTACACCACATTCATGCACAAAATCTAGTCTTTTTAAAAAATAGCTGAGCATTATTATTTCACAATTTCTTTCAAAGCAAACTGATAAATTTCATCATTTGCCTTTTTCAACTTGTTTGCCTTCTGTTTGAGAGATTCCATTTCTGTGGAAGTCACTACAGCACTGCCTGGCACCTGAAATGATTTAACAAGAATAAACTCACAGAATGTCATTAAAATTCTTGACAACAAGTTCAAGACTGCTGTCCTCTTACTAAACACACCTTCTGTCAAAAAAGAAAAGAGATTTTTAAACATTCTAGCTACTTAAAGAAAGAAAAACTAGCCAAACTGAGCTAGTGAGATTCCCACCCTGAACTTCAGCACAAAATATCTTGCAGAAACCAATATCCACAAAGTCTCAAAGATTTCTGATTGCAGCTCACATCATTCATACCATCCATTGTGTCCAGAATTCAATCTTAGGGACTACAGTATTTCTCATTGTCCTGTCAGGGGATGGAAGAGGGCAGGCACAAGAAAGAGAATGACAACGCTATTCATAGCCTGCATACAATATGGCAATGACCCACCCGCTCTGGCTTTCAAACTTGCCACATCAGATGTCTACTGACTGTAAGACATGCTACCCTACATGGCTGATGAAAAAAAGTCTGGAAAACTTATTTATTTGCATAGATTAAATGCTTCAAAATGTCACAAATTTTACTAAATTCTACTTAAAAAGAACTTAACTGATCAAGACATATAGACTATTTTATTCAAGCCAATTTCATTTTGCTGGCAGCACACACTGTGAGTGTAAGGGAGAATATCAATACAAACCTTGGGCTGATTATCAAGAGTTGTTGTCCCAGGTACTGCACCAGCAAAGTCCCACAACCCGGGCACCTAAAAAAAGAGTCATAAACAAATTAGATAAGAATGATTCTCTCTAATCAATGGATAAACTAAACTACAAAGACAGAACAGATGTTTGATAAAGGCAATTAATTCCTCTGTTACGCACAAAGGCCAAGATGACACACGATTTCTGCAGATTGGGGATAATCTACTGGATTTGAGATATCATCAAAATTAGATTTTCAAAAAATGAAGTTAATAAGACATCATTATCTTGGGATTCATGATCTCCAATTTGACAAGGCACACTTAATAACAACGCTAACAAGAACTCTTTTATAAGACACTCACATGCAGATTATGTCATATCATGTCAGTGCCTTGATTTACCTTCTCATTTCCGGTCAATTCCACATAAATATCATCACAATTATCCTCCCCTTCTGTACCATGCAACTGTCGTTTTAAGTTGCCAATCAAAATCCGAGGTCGCTGATCTGAGTTGATCAAAGCTGACGGGGTAGGAACCATCAGGAGGTTGCTAATCTTTTCTGGGAACAAGATCAATAAGATTTGTAAGGCTAATAAGCAGGTCAGTGTTCATTCACTCAACTTAATCTTATTATTACCTTGGCAGGCCAGAACACCCAAGGACATTTTCAACTCCTGGGGATGCATATGTGCCACCAACATCTATAGGCGCTGAACATTAGTATTCTGAGAATATCTTTCACCAGTTATTGCCAAGTACTCAGTTCCAGAACGGTGGATTGAGAGAAAATGTGAATGAAATAAGTTTCCCATCAACGCACTTAAGACACAATCATGCTGGTACCTGAACCCACAATCTTCAGATCCTGAGACCAATATTGTAGTCACACAGTCACACAGCTGTACAAGAGAATCATTTATGTAACTTTATCATATATGATACAACAGATACACACTGCAATACCTATGCCAGATTTAAAAGTTGAAAGATTTCTCAGTGCCATGGAGATCAACATTTCAAGCCCTAAGTCTGTTCATACAACACAAGCACTGAAGTTGGAGGCTGGTGATTGACATCTGTTTCCATCAACTCCCAAACACATCCAACTTATTTCAATGACCAATGAACTCAATGATGGTTTACACGCTGGTTGGTAGACATAACACAGAGCAGGACTTACTTATTTCACATTACTAGTTGATTTCCATGTTTCATTCATTGCACCATGACTGCAGTATAGTGGAATACTAAAACTGCCCTCAATCCCTCATGACCAGCATAGAGTTGCATGCATAGTAAAATGACAATCACAGCTAGTTTGTCTATATGAAACTTGCACAGTGTGGCTACAGCAAAGATCTTTCTTTTAACTGTAGTTCTAATGTTTGTTGTCCAGAAGGTAATGTGTAAATTGTAATTCATTCAAGCGGAGGAACATTTCATTTTCACTTCACTAATTCTAGTTACTGTTGAAAACAGCAAGCGAAAAGAGGATTTTTAAGATGCTATTATAATAAAGACTGTCCCTACAAAGACTGAGTTTGTAATCAGTGGACCGTGCTATACCAGTAAGAGTGATGGTAAGTGGTGCTACGGAGGACATCATACTCCACACTTTGACTGTCTTGTCATCTGAGGCTGTGACCAACCGAGACTGATCTCTACTTAGGCACATGCACGTCACAGCAGCCCTGAGAACACAGCCATACATAATTTTATATATGTATTAAGTAATACTACAGGGGACGGTGGGGCGTGTTGGTGCACTGTTCACTATTGGTGCTATTTAAATGTTACCTGAATATTCTGTGAAGTGTTTATAGGCACCATTATAGTAAGCAATATTTGCTCTCTACAGTTTGCCAAAAACATTTGATCTCACCATTTTGATAGTAGCACAGCGCCGCATGAAATGTACTTATTCTGATTGCACCAACTCACCCCACATACAGTGCATGTTGGCGCATGCAGTGGGGTGAGTTGGTGCAACTGTTTGTTGCCTTGTAGTGCATATATCTATGGCTTAAATCACTCCAGATCTGGTCATCAGTATGGGAATTTTATTATATCTTTTCCCAAACTGATAGTCGTTTCTTTTCCTCTTCCGCTCATTACCATCGTCCTTAGCGTTGTCAATAACATGGTCCAGAGCGAATTCTACTTCAAACACTTCAAAGACTGTAAACAAAATTCATATTATTACCACTACCACCACTACTATCATTGTCATCATCAGTATCACCATCAACATCATTATCATCACCATCATCATTATTTCAAACTGAGAAAAATTAAAAGCTCAACCTAAATTCAAAAAATTTATTAAAAATCTGGTTAAGAGATAAGACTGAAAATTACTTCTAAACGTTTCTGCTCTAAAGCCTTTATAAATAGAATGAAACAAGAATTATAACTTTCGCAATGAAAGCAACCACATTAAGAAGAAACAGAGAAGACAAGCATAGAAGAGTGAGCTAAAAGTCAGTTATTGATCGATTAAGTGGGGCGATCTTAAAATAGCGGGAAAAGACAATAAAAACTGAACCTGGATCACGGGATAAGACAGTTGGTAGAGGAGTGAATTAAGGTAAGAAGAAAAGAGTTGTGTGTCATCATAATCATCATCATCATCATCATTTGCTGTAACGATTAGATAAAAAAAAATTTCGTCACCAGAGGTTGTAAAGAATTTAAAAATGACATTTTAAAGCATTAAATACTAGTTAGACAGTTAACTAAGACCAGAAAATTCCTTCATTATTTAGGTTTAGAATAATTTAAGTTCATCAAAACATGTCAAATCAAGGGACTTTCAACCAGCATCTGTGTACATGTTTTGTATTACAATTGAGGACTTGAATGAATGGGAACAGCTTTAGAAGGTGATTTAATGTGACTAGTTATGTTTTTAAAATTACACAATACAATAATCTTTTGTATTACTTTTGATAAGATATAACGTTGATTTTATTTCATTTGCACACTGCACCGACATGCCCCGTCTGCCGTGCACCAACTCGCCCCGTACCTACTCTTATGCGTTTACTGGTCTCTGGCAAATTAACGTCGCACACTTTCTTTGTTTCTTTACCTCTGTTAGTAAGACAAGTGGTAAACATTTCACTGCAAATGAGTACTTCAGCTCCGAATTTTACTCTCTTCAAAGTTTTAACCTGACAATGCAGTTTACAAAAAATTACTTTTTACCCCCAAAATCCATTTTTTTTTGGCTCTCAGCTGTTACATTATGCATCACTATGATTATTTTGTACACTAGTAGAAGAGATCAGTATCAACAGTGATCCTGTGAAATATTAAGTTCCTGAAGATATTAGTAAGTGAGATAATTTTACTGCACCAACTCACCCCGTACACCAACATGCCCCACCTTGCCATAAGTAATTGCTGGTGTTGTTAAAACAAATGCCCAAACTGTGATTCCCATAAGGCAACTACTAATCATTCTTTTCTCCTAGGTGTCTCTAGTCCCTAGTTTGATCATACTAAAGTTAAAACTCACCAAAGCACACTGAATAAATTATTTTCCTGGTGATCTTAACACAAACACCATCAATAATTGATATCTTTTCCTTCCTTTTGTAGGAGATCACTCACTGAATTAAAACTCTTCAATAATAAATTTTCCCCAAGTGACAAGTTCTTTGAATGAATTTTATCTCGACAAGCATCACTAAAGACAATACATTACTTATAACACTGGGCACAGTCAACTTACATATGTGCTTTATGAAATGTAAAACCCTGACTGGCTTGCCGAGTGTCAATATGAACAGATCTCTCTCCGGCCTGAAAGGTAACAATAATATGTTGAGAACTATATTGTTTCCAAAAGGGTTACACAGTGGAGGTCAATTAAACCAATTAAAAAAAAAACAAACAGCTTAATGTAAAATATATTTAAAGTGTCCTGACTTTTCAATGGATAAGTTCACTCCATTTTATCCAATGAGGCTTGAACACTTTTGAACCAAATTTTACACGTTCAGTCATCCAAATTGCCCATAAAGACCTGATCTTCACAGCTTAAACTGACAATTTGCAACCATCCACGTTATGACTGTTAGTGTGAGTGTTTTTGGAATGGTTGGTGTCTCCCTTCACAGATGATAGCTGTCGGACAGCAGTGAGTAATGCCACATTCAAAAATGGTAAAAATCTGCTGGTGCTGTTTTACTGAATACAAATTTTCCTTATCCTGACAATCAGTGTTAGGTACTGATGCATCAAAATTTAGTTCCTCCTCCTTCCATTTCCATCTCTAACTTTTCACTAGTGGCATCATTCGTTTCATAGTTTCTTATATTTACAGAGCACCAACTCTCTTTTTTTCTTGGCACCAATAAATTTATAGAAGTGTGGTGTTTATAACTGTTCTGTATAGTTACACCTCTGGGATATGCCAGGGCACCTTCCACTTCTTCTCTATTCATGTACCTGAGAACAAATGACTTCTCTGGTATTTAACACTTGATGGGTTTAGATGCAAAAACAGATATATCCGTTTTTCGAGTTTTGAGAAAATTGATAAATTTTATTTCACACACTCAGAACATTAAGTTGACAAAATCATTACAGCTGTAGTTGAATTAATTAGCACTTGTATGTTAAAATAAAATGCACATGAGTAATAAAATCAATTACATTGTTTGTACGTGACACAGCTCCTTACAGTTATAATTTGCTGCAAAACCAGACACATCCATGAAAATGCAAAAACAGATAAATCCAAAAGTTTTGTAACAGGTGCTTACATTTGAAAATAACGCCAAATTGTTTTATGTTGGGTTGGGTTTCTTTTTCTGCCACGATTGGATCTAACAACACTGTCATCTAACCCATCAAAGTGATTCACAAAACCATCAAAGTCATTGTTTTGCTGCTCCCCGTGAGACGCCATTTTGATATTAATTTGTTTGCATAGGGTACGACTAGTCACGTGACCCGCATGCTACATTTTGATTCGTCAAAAACAAGAATTTTGGATATGACTGTGTTTGCAGAAAAACGAAACTGGATTTGTCGGTTTCTGCAAAAATTTGTATTTTTATCAATTCAGCTTTTAAGGCATGAAGAGGGTTTTGCATCAAAATTATTGGTCTTATGTACCCAAGGTTCGATGCTCTACCAAGCGCGGGAAAAATATCGGTAGCATTGAAAATGGCGTTTATTGGTTGTTGCATCTAAACCCTTCACTTGCTTACTGTAGATACAAAAGCTCATTGTGTAGTGAGTCAGATTATTACCACAGCTTGAAGAAATGTTGAACTGACCATTACCCGAATCTTTCATTCACTGCAGCAGCTGCCAACACCATTTCCATTGCATGCTTTTGAAACACAAATCATCTTTCTACTTTGTTTTTCAAAACTACACCAATATGTATATATGAACAATTGGAAGTGCTTTGATCATATGACTAACATACTCAATATCTGTAAGTATTCCTCTATAGAAAGTTGAACATCAATATAGCTACATTGTGAACACACTCAAGCCCATAAAATGGATGTATTCAATGAGTTAAAAACTTGATTTCAAGATGGCTGTCATTAGCTCTACCTCATAGTGCAGGTCAATACAGTAAACATTCCCAGAGACGTCGCCAGCATAAAGAGCCAGTTCTAAATGATCCATGGTGACACAGGTCACTGGCGATCCCAGTTCAAACATCTTCAGTTCTTCTCTGTACAGGAGGTTCCACAGCTGAAAGGAAAATCAGGAGCAATGTCATGTTTTGTGCAACAGATAATTCAAACTGCAGGGCTTAACATTTTTCAAGCAAGTGACCTCACCCTGTCAACTATGTGACCAGCTAAGCAATAAAGCTGGCAAAACATCACTACTCACTCTAGCAACAGCAAATACTATTCTCAGTACTCATTAGGTTCTTGTCACAAATAGTCAGAAACGTTTTTGCTTTCATCAGACCAATTCTGTTATGTCAAGATAACAATCTCATAGCTTGAAACAAATAAAAGAGACAATCTTACACTGTTCATGCTTTGTGGTTCTTGAGTGTCTCTGACAGCCTCAAGTGTGGATATAATCTTGGATCTTTCAACCCTCTTATCTCTATTTTGATCTCGCTAGTTCCTATTTCTATTTGTACTCCGTGAGGCCTGTGAGACCCAGACTTCTCAAATAGAGAAAAACTTGACACCACCAATTTGTTTCTTGTGAGGCCTGTGAGGCCCAGACTTCTCAAATAGAGAAAAACTTGACATCCCCGATTTCTTTCCTGTGAGGCCTGTGAGGCCTGTGAGGCCCAGACTTCTCAAATAGAGAAAAACTTGACATCCCCGATTTGTTTCTTGTGAGGCCTGTGAGGCCCAGACTTCTCAAATAGAGAAAAACTTGACATCCCCGATTTGTT
>JAWQUT010000077.1:1978592-1991049 GCA_033807755.1 Ellobium chinense | reverse complement strand
CCCGATTTGTTTCTCGTGAGGCCTCTCAGACCCAGAAGCTGACGATATTAGCGATGTGCGAGTACACATTTTCTTCCTATATGTTTCCTTTGCCCTTTTTACTTGCTGAACGTATCAATTACTCGATATATTATAATCATTTTTTTCAGACATGGCATCAACAATACATATAAAGCTGTGTATCTTGCCCAGTGGTCAGCATGCCCTTGGTCAGTTGTTTGAAGACAGTGAGCAGTCCGTTCGTGCCAAATGAGCTCGCTGAAGAAGCCTGAGACATGTTCAGTAACGCTTGCGCTGCAGAATAACTGCCATCCAGGCGCCTTGAGTTTTAGCGATTTCATCCTGAATGCATTGCCTTGTAACTACTGTATCTTCCTGCCCTTGCACAGTGTAAATCCACAAAGGAACACACAACGGTGTCAATGACGAGAGGTGTGAAATTCCTCTGCAGGGGGAAGGGGNGGAAGGGGGGGGGGGGCAACTGCATACATTAAGAATTAAGAGCAGGTCACATTTAGGTGCAAAATGGCATGTTTCGGGTGAACTAGGAAAACAGCTGAGCTGGCCACTGACTTCATGTGGCTTCAGCTTATGGGTGTGAAAAATGAAACAGCTGTAGACGTGATTCTTAATTATCAAAAGGAAGAGTTGCAGATTCTAGTTTATCACTGCACACTATGGAGAAATAAAAATAAAAGCAAGCTGTGTAAGGGCGAAATGTGGGATAGAGGATCTGAACTTGCGTATGAAGTTTTAAAGGGTTGACTGAAACTTAAAGCCATGGGGATGTTGAATGTACAGCCTCATTTATTCTCTTTGTTATTCATTATATTGTATTATACAGTGTACATCCACATTTGCTTTGATATAGAGGCATGGTTACATAAACAAAAATAAGCGCATCAATCACAAACATACGGGGGGCACAGATCTAGATCTACACAGATCGCAATCTCACCACCCACATAACACAAACAATAGTAACCCAGTTAACATACTCTATCTACCCTTGTCATTCATCTTTTCTCACATTTGATCTCTAGTGCAATGACAAACACATGTGTCACTCGTAATAACAATATAATATACTTAAAACCGCGTTTAAGCTCATTTTCTGAGTTCAAAATCACAGTATTGAAACAAAATCCCTGCTAGGTTTTGCAATCAACGGGCGCTGCCATTTTACTGCCTGCTGAAGAAGGCATCTTGGAGGGCTGCCGCAGTTTGCTTGTGGCGCCACGTCAGGTATCTGGACTTCGCATCGACAACTGAACTCAAGTCATCAGGCACCTTAAGGCGCCACAGTTACTGAACTCACCTCTGGTGTCCTGTTTTGGTCATTTTGGTCTACCTGTTTCTCATTGTCACAGCAAGAGGTAAGTAAATCTCAATTTTTTAGCCTTTCAACAATGTTGTTTTGTTGCAAGTTGTGTACCGTATAATGCTAATGACTTAAAATTCTCTTGTTTGCTCATAGAGTTATTCTTCAACTTATTTTGGCACTGGGATTCACAATTACATGAAGTGTTCGCTCATAAAAATGTGCTTTCTGGACAGCGCGCTGCAGTTTGCAAAGACTTTTGGAGAAGACCTCAAATTCTTAGCCTTTCAACAATGTTGTTGCAAGTTGTGTACCGAATAATGCTAATGACTTGGAATTCTCTCGTTTGCTAGTAGAATTATTCTTCAACTTATTTTGGCACTGAAACTTACAATTAGATGAAGTGTTCACTCATAAAAATGTGCTGTCTGGACAGCGCGCTGCAGTTTGCAAAGACTTTCACAGGAGATTATTATCAGTTAAGTGTGCGAACTAAAATCTGCATATTAAAGGGTGTTTTTGGACAAACAAATAATAGTAGAGGCCAAAATGTTGTTTTAAAATTGAGAGTCTTGTTTAAGAATGTTGGAAAAGTATACCATTTTAAATCTTGTGTTATTTCTTAGAAATGGCCATATTGTTAGGGGGACATCAGAGGAACGGACCGCAGCCATGATTTTGTCGCTGTCCAAAAAGAAGGGACATCAAAGAGTCGCGCTGTGATCGTTGTTGTCCAAATCCTGACACCTTTCCACCCCCCCCCCCCCCCNCGCCCCCCAATTGGCCAGCACCAAGCCTCCCCTTCCCCTCTTTGTCCTTACTGTATTACACTGTTAGGAATAAACTTCCCCATGTCTGAGGGTGAGTGGTTCTTGTGTTCTTGCATTGTGTCATAAGAAAGGAACAAAGAGAGAGAGAGCGAATGAGACAATCAGAAGCAAACAAATATGACTCAAGTATTAGTTCCAGTTCACTTATGTTATTTTACTCCCATCTGATTCATGGTCTCAATGAAAACTTTGTTAAACTTTCTTGGTAACTTTCTTGGTCACTTTCTTGGATCACATTTTTCCTCCACCCTCATGGCGCTCATCATAGATGGCCTTACTTAGCTCTTCCAAGGTGATAAAGTGTGCATGTTGGTGTAAACAAGAAGATTGTTTTTAGGTCTGCACATGGATATAATGCACTGTGTAAATTTGCTGTGTATCAACATGTAACAATGTTATGGTTTCCTTGTAGCAATATGATACTTTGATTTCAGCAGCTTTTCATTCCACTCTAATATTGTGAACATTACATGCGTAGCGTGTGCATCTCATGGGTTAGTGTCTTCACTCAGGGCTTGGGAGCACAGTCTTGAGTTCAGGCTTGAATCCATGCTCCTCCCTGACCTGAGACTCCTGCTCCAGGTGTGCATTTACTAATGAAATGCACAGACAGACACATACACATCACACGCATTCCAAAATTACCAAAATAAGACACTAGGTTTGTTTAGCAAGCTCAGTTGGCACGTACAGACTGCTCACTCTCTTCAAACGACTGACCGAGGGCACGCACAAGACATACAGCTAAATATGTAGTGTTGATGCCTTGTCCAAAAGTATCAATTATAATATATCGGGTAATCGATACATTCAGCAAGTAAAAAGATCAAAGGAAACATATAGGAAGAAAATGTGTACTCGCACATCGCTAGTATCATCAGCCTCTGGGTCTGAGAGGCCTCACGAGAAACAAATCGGAGGGTGTCAAGGTTTTCCCTCTCTGAGAAGTCTGGGTCTCACAGGCCTCATGAGGAACAAATCGGGGATATCAAGTTTTTCTCTGTTTGAGAAGTCTGGGTCTCACAGGCCTCATAGGTGCAAAATCGGGTGGATAAATAAAACCCTTTATCTAGAGTCTGGGTCTCACAGGCCTCATGACCACAAAATCGGGTTTTTTAAAAAATGTGGTCTGTGGTCAGTCACTCGCTGACCACTGAGAAAAAATTATTTGATCACGTGTTATATCATAATATTTTAGAAGATTAGTCAAAATTTTGACAAAAAATAATTTTTCTCTATTTTTTTGGGCACAAAAACAGGTGCTCTGGGTTTCTCAGACCCACGGGGACAAAATAGGGATACAGTATATACATAAAGACAGAGACCACATTACCCTGACAGTAAAATCCATTGCTGAGGAGGCAACTCTGTTGGACAATGTGATGTGCAAGCCAGTGATCTCCCCTGCATGACCTACAAAGGTATTCACTGGGCTGTGGTCTGTGACACGCATGGGGTCCAAATACAGAACTCTGTGGGATGCGACATAGAAGAATTTCTATGAAATTTAAATATAAAAATGCTTACATAGAGAGGAGCTCTGCTAAAACACAAACACTGTACAAAGAATGTCATCCATGGACTTGGTTCATTACATTCTGGACCATGACAAAGACAATAACAAGACTGGAACAACTTAGTGGTTATCTGTCCTCTGTAAACACTGTATCCTTTATCCTCTCTGAAATACTTCATAATTTTCCCATTTTACTGCAAATGTGTGCAATTTTGTCAACTTTTGGTTAATTTCTGGCATTGCAAACCAATATTGTTACTGGACAGTTTACAGTGCCAGGTGGAATGGGAAAGAATGAGNGGGGGGGGGGGGGAAGGCGGCGGGGAGGCGGCATTGCTTTTGTCAACCAATTTTCAGATGCTGCTTTCTCTTTTTTTACATTTTATCTTCTAGCATCTATTGTGTTTGCACTTGATTTGTGGTACATGTGATTTGCTCTCTGTGGTGGAGATGTTAGGCTGATGTTTCAAAGTATGTATGCTGTTACTTACAAGATTTTTTGTTCTTCAGTTTGAAGATGATAAATCTTTTGGGAATTCTTCCATCTTCTCTACTTTTGAATTACTGTGGACTTGTATTAAACCAAGTACATTTGTCAAACAAATTCTTTAATACCTCAGCTTACCCCGAGCAAGTGATGAATACTTAATAATGTAAAAAATGGACAAAAGATAGCTCTAGACATACAGCCTTTATTAATCCTGAATGTGTTGTACTCCACCTTTAAATGTAAATCCAAACCTCTTGAGCGGCTCCTTCACTGTCATATCCTTTAATTTGTAATAAATATTATTAAAATGGTAATCTTCTGCTGTCTTTTATCCTATAGTATTGGAACTGATAGGTGCAATTTTTTTGCAACTTTTGCCATATTTCCACAATTTTTGCCGCAATTTTAAATTTTGCTTACACTTTCTGTGTGCAAATTTGGGCATTTTTTGCTGCATATTTTTGGGGGACAGGAGTACATCCACTTAGCCAAAGAGTTGAGTCACTAGGTAAATAAAGCAAATCTCAAAAGTGTGCTCAAGTGATGTTAACCTGCACATCTCTCACCATATCTAATATAATTCTTCATCTAATGAAGTCACAACAGTCTTACTGCGTACTTTCAGAATTGTCACAAGCTTTCATTATCTGTAAAATAGTTGCATAAGTGGTTTAGTGTTCCCAGAACCTGATATTCATAGCACTTACAGAGGGAGGTGGAAGAAGTTGCCCTGAAGATCTGATTTGGTGTGACAAGAGTCACAAAATCCAACATCTAATCAGATTTTCAAGATATCTTATTTCTCTTGCTTGTGTGAATCTCACAAGTCTCAGAATCAGAACTCTGCAGTGATACTGAATCAAGTCAAACAATAACGAAACTCATTGTCTTCAGTTTCCTCTCCACCAGCCAGCATTAATATGACACAGGCGGGCACAATCCATCTCATGGCAGCACTAGCCAGTCTGAGCCAGAACCTTCACAAACAGAGGTACAACCATTAGATTCAAGTTGGGTGGCTGTAACACAACCACACTATAAATAACTACAGTGATGGACAGCACATATGTCTACAGCTCTCTCATCTTTAAGTTTAATGAACAAAATATTGACGGAAAAAGTCACTTCCTAGGGATCCATAGCCACAGATAATATTATAGCACTGACAGTTTCCTGCATTCCCTTACTCTTGAAGTTCCCAAACAGCCACGGTCCCATCTCTATAGCCCGAGACCAGGTATTCGCCTGTGGGAGAGAATTTCAGGCATTTCACCTGCACACTGTTGTAAGACAACACACTGTACAGTTCCCCCGTGCACACCTGTCACAGACAGAGAAGAAACATTAATTCTGCAGAGAATTCAAATTGTGTGCTGCTCAAACAGGCAACTTAGTTGTCTACATCATGATTTCTCCCTGCTACACTATTCAAAATAATTCAAACAGAATGAAATGATTTTGAAACTGAGCCACTCACTAAGTTTAGTGTAGCTAGGTGTTGGTAAGACTCAATGATAGGGATATAACAATGAGGCAGGGATAATACCAGTACATTATTGTCTTCAGTGAAGGCAAGGGCAATGTGAGAACTAACAGAAGCACTTGGTGAATTGATGATTAAGTTTTATTAGAAGGTCCTTCAGTAGTTAAACATTCTTCAGTCAAAGAACCTTGGAAACAGCACACTGAACTAGGAGCAAACTTTCAAAATAAATGTGTAGCAAATGTTGGTGAAACTGAAAAAAGATCAAACTTCCAATATGTCCTATACACTTTCACAGTCCTGGTGCTGATCAAATTTTCAATGTAAGGTAGAACCTGCTAAAGCAAGACATATGTAGGTAGGATGCCAATGCTCTATCTAAGTGAGATGGTTCCTGGGGAACAAAATTTTTATTATTTAAATGTATACATGGAAGCAGGATTACATTCTGCTTTAGTGAGACAATTTAAAAGCAAAAAATAGGAGTAATCAAAAAAATTTTAACAGGAATCATATAAATTGTTATCCTTGTGCTCAATCACAACACCTGTTTTGTTTGCAGGCAAGCAAAGTATTGTTGATGAGCTTATAGAACAGTCAGAACTATCACATGTCATCATCCTTGAAGCGATCAATGCCACTAGACAACATCAATTAGACAACATCAATCAGGGGTGAATCACTGTCAAGGGTGTCAGCCAGATCTGCTTAACGGTCAGATGCCTTCTGTTCCTCACTTATCTGTACCAGGATAGGAGTTGTCATCAAGCCAGCTGGGCCCACCCATTGCTCAGTCAGCCACCTTTTCACCCTTCACTAATCTGTGACCTTGTAAAACCAGTCATCCAATGGGTTTGGTTTGCCCATTACTGGCATTAGTGTTCACATTAGGGATGACAATCATTTAAATTGCATGAATCATAATAGTCCTTAACAAAACTTCCTACTCAGCTAGGAATGACCTTGACATGGGGAGAAGGCTTACATGCTTTGAAACCAAACTAAAAATCTTATTCCCCAAGACAAAAATCACATGTTTTATGGTATGCTGCAATTTCAGTTAGATCAAATTAAGCAGCACATGTGGAGGTATGAAGAGGCCAATACTACAAATACCATAGCTCCTGGCATAAAAATATGCAATTTTAAATAGTCTCCATAAAATCAGAAAACTGGCCATGGGGAGGGGGGAAAGGGGTTGGATTTTAATTTCAAAGGCTTAGATAGGTGCGAATACATGTGTAGACTAAGAATAGGTGAGGTTTAGTCACTCGAGTATAAAATTTGTGTTGTTGCTAGGTTGGTAAGGTTACCCTGTTTACTGAGTGAAAAGGCCTAAAATATCAGGTACTCTGCTTCACTACCTAAGTTCTCAAAATCTAACTGATTTTTCTTTGTGTCAAAATTTGGAAGAAGAGCTAAACAACATGTTTGGAAAGTATTTTGGCCTGGGACCCCTGGATAAGTTAATGAGAGGTGTAAAACCTAATACAACCAACAGTGAAAATAACATTGGCATCATCATAGTTAGAAAACAAGCACAGTTGGCTCATCTCAATAGCTTGGCATAATGGTTAACTTGAATTAAATGCATGAAATCACTTTATGATGGGCAGTATGCCCAAGTGGGACATCTGGTTAAGCAGGTTCTACTGTACTGTCAATTTTTGTGAGAGAGCACTTAATGGTGGCTTCGGGTTGGTGTCCAGCCAAAGCTCTGTGTGGTGAGTCCAATCTCCTCAATAATCCTACATATCCTACATTTCTCTTATGCTGGCGCATGTTTCTCTGTCAGTACCAGAGTGGTCTTCAGGATAAAAACACAGGAACCCTATCAACCAATCAAAACCTACTATGATAGTCGCACCCGTCAGAACCCTGCCGGCTCAAAATAATGTGAACAACAATTAAAGCAACCAGTCAGTGGGTCAGCACACATTTGGGTCCTTTTCAATGACAGCATCAGTAACTCTAACCACCCAGCATGGATGCAAAATCCAGAGACACTCTATATACCAAGGTGCCAGTGACCACAATGATAAGTGTGAGTGCTTGCTTGCAAGTAGCATCAGCAGCACTTCAACAAAACAAGGGCAGAAGGATGAGAGAGGAATAACACTACTGATAATGACATAACACAGGTGACAAGAAGGAGGTGGGGATCTTGTAAAACACTTTATCTGCTCACATTAATATCATGTTAACCTGTAGAATACATTAAATTATAGCGTAATCCTCAAACAGGTAAGTACCTGCAGTGAAAACAAACCTGCCAAATGTAGACTTTATCTTCCATTCCAGCAGCCAAATAATTACCATCTGGCGTTGCAGCTAAGCATGACATTCTGCCACCACATATCAGTTTTCGATGCTTCTGACTCTGTAAGACCAAACGAAACAAAGACATGAAATGTGCACTGTATTCTCATAAACTGAAGTTCAAAAACAGGGAGTTAACCGTATTTAAGAATGCCACTCACTTTACATAAAATTCTCTGAATTTTCTGGGATTCCACATAAATTATTTTGTTAAGTTGAAATGTACCTATATGTCTTAAAATACAGAGAGATACAAACTGAGACATGTGTTGATGACAAGACAAAAGGGTGAAAACTTGAGGATATTGTTTTTGCTCTATCAACACTGTTTCTATACCTGATGTCAGTACATGTTGCCTTCTCAGAAGAAAGACAAAATTCTCAGATTTCAGAGAATTTTCTAGAGAATGACACCCCTGCACAAGGGGCATGTGAGTCCACCATCTAAAATGACAGACCATTTACACAGCCCATTCCCAGAAACTGGAGTTCCTCGCAGATTACTGGACAGCCAAGGGAAAAAGGTTTACGCACTCGCCCCATCCTTCAGATATAAATGTAGGGAAGTCAATGGGTTTTTTCTGACATAATGCCACATTGTAAAAATAATAAGCAAGATGTGCATGATATACAGAAAGCTGAATATAGTCACACTGTTCAGTTTAAATAAACTATGTATACTCCCGAGCTTAGGGTGTTCACTCCTGTCCTGCAGTCACAGCCAATTATCAAGTGTCACCATGGAATGTGTCAGCATTTTGACTGTCTGGGATGTTCTGTCTTGCAGGCTCCAGGCAGTATAAGTATAACCTAAGCCTGGAGTATAGATTTGGTATGCAGGCGTTTTTTATCACTTGAAGATGAGGCTTAGGATTGGAACTTAAATCTGGAGTCAATATTTTGTCTTCTTGTGCGAAAAAATAATATAATAAGAAATTACAGCGACCTTCTAGTTTCTATTAAGAAAAAATACAAACCTGTCTGAGCATATTCCAGATATGTATGACAGGTTTACTGTGTGAGGATGCCACCAAACACTCACCACTGAGCATACAGAGAGTGTGTGGATTTGCTGAGCCATTGCGGAATGTTTGCAGGAGGTTCCCAGTGCGAGCATCCCATGCACCCACATTTCCAGGCTGGTCTTCAGCTCCACATGTCGTGATCAGAAGGACCTGTGACAAAAATTTATGAGAATTGTTTTAGTCACTTGGAGCTAAACTGGACTCATTCTGAAAGTCTATTATGAATTCCAACATCATTGCTTTCCATGAAAAGATAAAAAAAGCAAAGGGCTCATCACAAGTAGCCATAAATTAAGATGGTGGTACCAGGTTTTAGCAATCTAAGCTCACATATATGACTGAAAAAAATGTGTTTTTTTACACCGGCTTCCATGACAATTCAGTAAAAAATACACTACTATAGCAATATCACAAACAGGCTTGTAATCCAACTGCTGTGATTCACATGACTCCCTTGTGCGACTCTGAAAGGTGAAAGAATAATGGACAGACAAAAATTAGATGTCTAGTGAACTGAAAACGAAGACCATGTCCATATAAATGATGTATGTCTAGATCAAGGTCTAGATCAAATAGGTCACTAAACGCAAGCAAGAAAATCTGGGCATAGTAGTGGACTCGTAATGTATCACTGATACTAAAGACTGAATGGAAAAACTTGCCACTACACTTTGATCGGTAGGGTAGGGAGGCAGACGCTGAGGCTGACAAGTCAAACTAGGGACTCATCATTCATTCATTGAGATTCTGTCCTCTACTGCAAAAGTGCCAGACTAGCACTTCCATTCAAGTCGGTTGTGGAAGAATATAAAGCTGGGAAATCCAAACTTGCAATGATGCTTCAGGAATCCTCAGATGCATTGGTTCGGTCTGTCCAACTCACATTGAAGACTGGAAGGAAGTGGAAAGTCGGTGCAGCAGTTGACACGGCGAAGGAGGCACTACAGCTGAAAGAGGTCATCGGCAATACACAAAGTGACAGAATAGGATTTGGTCATGGTGACATCAAATGGTGGTCCAGGGCAAACCAGAAGGAGCGCAGTGACATGGTCATCCGAGAAATCAGAGATACAGAGGATGAGACACGAGTCCGGAAAGCAGTGCAATACGTCCAACAAGGACAATGGACAACATGGGAGAATGCGCTGCAAAAATCTCGGACTTGGAACGACATATGGTACATGGCACCACCGCGATTAAGCTTCATCATCAGGTCAGTGTACGACCTCTTACCTACTAGCGCAAACCTCAAGAAATGGGAAAAGACCACAGATGCTAAATGCCCAATTTGCAATGGGAGAGCAAACTTTGATGCATGTGGTATCAGCTTGCAAAGTGGCATTAGCACAAGGATGGTATACATGGCACCACAATAGAGTCCTGCAGGTATTAGCTGAAGCTGCCGACAAGGCCAGACAAGAGGCAAATAAGAGACAAATAGCTAAGTTTGTTCCAAGGTATTTTCTCCGTGCAGGGCAGGCAACCAGCAGCAAGTTCGCCGCCAAATCTGCCAGCCCTCCGTGGCGACAATGTTGGATAGTACGGACAACTGGGAAATAACAGTAGATTTGACAGGCTGTCAGACGTACTCTGAGGCAATCCGAACAACCAATATGAGATCAGACATCATCGTGCATTCAGCAAACTCAAAGAAGATGCTGCGGATTGAACTGACAGTGCCATTTGAGTCCAGGATGGACGAGCAGCTTGCATACAAAACTGCCAAGTACAGTGACCTTGTTCTCAAACTAATAAGAGTAGGAATAATGGCTAGAGTAATGGCTGTGGAAGTAGGGACAAGGGGTATGGTAAGCACATTGGTCTATGACCTACTCAAGTTGCTTGGAATATGAGGATCTGCAGGATCACATACTCTGAAGGATCTGGCAGAGTCTGCAGAAAAGAGCTCAGCATGGATATGGAACAAGCATAGTGAACAGTGGAGTGTTGCACAGTAAGTTTAAATATACCCAAAATGCAACTTCCTCTATGGCTTCATGGTGGCAGAGATGACATGAAGCAAGGATCTAAGGATCTGGAGGTTGTGGGTTCAAATCTTCCTGAGGAGGGAAAAAAAATCAACAGAAGGACACTTGGAGTCATGACCCAAGTGTGGCCCAACCCCTTTAGAGTGTCAGGAAGTCAAAGGGCCGAAACACTTGTTAGTCGGGGGTATCTTTCTCTGAAGATCTTCTGTTGCCTCGCTCTGCGAGTGAGAGAGTTTCCTATTTATGTTTTAGTTTGACCGATGACTCCATTGAGTGCTCGAATCAACGACTGATTCAGCATTTCCTGTTATCCGGTGGCTGCATAGTTCATTCAGAATTCCTTCCCACCGGCAGTAGAGTGGAAGTGTGGTCCCGACTACTTTTATTGATATATTGAATACTTTTTAGCTTTAAAACAGGTATCGATGCCTGAAATAAAACTGGTAGTTGAATCTACAGTTCAAATGTGGGCTAAATAAACAATGCATTTTCTGTGCTAACTGTGACAAACATACATTGTAAGACTAGGTTTGATGATGGGACGATCCAAGGACTAAAAAATATAGGGCGTAAACTTCGGAACTACAGTCGAGCACAGAAAACTCGAACACACTAATCTCGAATTCACGGAAATGTCGAACGCTGTTATCGGCCCCTTTTATTTTAAATGCCTCTATTTTCTTTGTATTGTTAACACGATTTTCTCGAACTCTCAACATGCATTTCTCGAACGATTTCATCATCATCTACCCGATCTCAAAGCGGCGAAATGACCGATAAAGCCTTTCTTTGTCTGGCGTTGCTCGTCCCAGTGTTAGTGATAAGGGAAAGGTGTGCGGGAGTGCCGTGGTAATGGGCAAGGGATCAAGACAATGCTTTGTGTGGCTCTATTGAATCAGCGGGAGGGGGGTGGTGTAGTGATTGAGCATGCAGAGCGACCTGGCGGGGCGATAGGTAATAGCAGACTGGCAATAGTGCCACTCCTAATTTCTTTCTTTTCCTCGAATAACGTCGAACACATCAGGATTACACTTATGCACCGAAGTTCGATCTACTCTGACGAAATCAGGTGATTTTGGTCTTCTGTTCATTAAAGGAAGACTGCACCGTCCTACAGACCATATTAAATCCAACGGTACCCTATTATTCCAATAAAACAGTCTTTCAAATGTCTGTCATAATGATATGACGCCTCTGCTGGCCCCAGACAACCCATAGGATTACATTATCCAAAGTCCGAATTATTACAACCACTGCGCGCGTGGCGGCCATGAGCTTACATCAAATACGTTCTTGCCACATGGCCCAGCTGTCTAGCCAGTGCTGTGCGGACGGGTGATAGCATGTTGGTATGAATGTTTTAATTCCTCTGTGAACAGTAGATATATATATGCCAAACAAAATCATGCTGAGGCAATAAAATGCAGAATACTTTTTCTGGCTTACTCTATCAAACTTTACATTTGAATTTGGAATACCAGAACC
>JAWQUT010000077.1:1966750-1977092 GCA_033807755.1 Ellobium chinense | reverse complement strand
AATAACCAGTTACAGTTATTCAAACAATTGTACGAATAACCAGTTATAGTTATTCAAACAATTGTACGAATAACCGTGTCCTTCATATAGACTATGGCTGCTGATTGTGTTGAAACTGGTATCGATACCACTCATAACTCTATTCAATTGCGTTCATATCGATAAAGTAGTCGGCACCACATTTCCACATTAGTGCCTTCCCTCTCACGCTAAAAGTAAAGTTTTGGCTAGACTCGAATCGAAGACAGCAACGCAACGAGATACAGACCTACACTGGCCTACAGTTCATTTAGTCTAGACTAGTCTAGTCATAGACAAGTCATAGACTAGATCGATATTTCGACTAAATCGGTGCTGTTGTTAGAGAAAGTCAAAGTTGTTTTTTTTTTGCCTGGTTAATATCACACGGTAAATCTTCTTGTGCGACCCATACCTCTTCACATGCTTTGACTACAACGTTCTGAGATGTGGAGGCTGCCATCTTGAAAGGGACACCACTCTTACATTATTTATTTTCACGTGGCTCCACTCAATTTGATAGCGCAGGAGCCAGGATAATAGATTCGCAAGTAAACTGTGGAATGGTCAACCAGACAACAACTGAGTTTAAAAGGTTGGAAACGTAAAGGCTGGCGTTATCATTACAAAAACATGATGTTAAAGTCCACATTCAGCTGAGAATCCAACCCGTATAAATTCAATGCTCTGCAGCCCAGTGCCATCTCTCCTATGGCACATCAATCAAACACATGCGCATGACAAATTTGTAAGACTGGATATTTTTTAAAGAGCACTAACATACATACCTTCAGTTTATTCATTAGACTGGTTTAAATCGCCTCCTTGAGCAATTTTCAAGCTCTTTTTCTATGTCTCTTTTTTACATTTTTCAGTTCAGTACAGTGAACGCCATTTAATCACAACAATTTAGGTGCATTAAAAATTTGCTTTTATCTAAACTGCGACTAAGAAGAGTCATCTTTACTACATTGACACCCATTCATAATAGCCACAGTTATGAAGAGAACCTGGTTTTAACGGCTGAATTCTAAACCCCTGTTCTCCGCTCTTCTTTGTTATGGCTAAAAAGTCTTATTATAGTGAGCATGAAGAGTTTAAAATTTTTTTTTTTAAAAAAAAAACCGACTGTTGAAGCATAACTGCCTCTCCATATGTGAGAAGTCGGGAAGTGTGTTAGGATCACGTCACTGGTGAACACTAGGCTCACACGTGAAAGTTAGGGACCGATTCAGGCAGTAGGTATTTAAGAATTAGATTGGTGTGAAGTTAGCGTCGCTATGGTGTAGTGGTAACACGTTCAGACTTGCAAGCTGAGAGACTCTGGTTCGATTCCCGGCAGGGACAAGAAATTTCTAGTGTAGGTTTTTTCGGCAGTAATTTGGTAAAAATACCTGGAGAGACACTAATATGTGTAGACCGGTGGAAAGGTAGGCAGGGTGCAGACAAGGCGGGGTGACTTCCACCACGTGTCAGTGAACTCCGGTAGCAGTAGGTGATCCCACACAGGCCGAACAAAGTACAGTTCTTGGTGAGGCGAAGAAAGGAGTTCTTTATTTTGACAACAGTTTGCTGAACCTTCAAACGATAGTCACTAGAAAAGGACGTCGCCTCACTGGGGCTATCGATTTTAAAGTTTATATGCTTACTACTCCCTTCTTCGTCTCGTTGTTCAGCACAGCAAGGCACACCACTCCAGAAATTCCCCGGCAATGGTTCAACTCAGTCACCGTCATTTCTCACCGTCCCACTTATGCAACATCTGAAAAATTATCAGAGTGAGCTCAATTTCCTCCCCCTTAATAAGAGAATACTATTATGCCTTGTCATTCGGTTACACATATGTGAGCCGAGGGGCGGGGGAGGGGCTTGACAATCCACGCTAATCTACTCAGCACCGAGCGTGGACCAGGGTTGCAACATGGTTGACTTCTCGGTCAAGACCGGAGACAACTTCTCTCACTGAGACAATTTACCGGGGGGGGNGGGGGGGGGGGGTAGAAGTCATGGCTGGATAGAAGCTGATTCGACCGGGACAGAAACGCCACTGAAAAGAAAGAAACCATGATCAAAGACAGGGACACAATCTAGGGGAATCATCAAACAGGAAAGAGAGGGAAGACTAAAGAGGGCAGGGAAAAGGCAGACGCTGGTACCGCCATCTCATGTACAGCAACTCTCATATATCATAAAGGAACAAAAGGAGGAGGGTGGCTTGAAGTAAAAGTGCAAGTTAGGGGCAGACATGGGGGGGGGGCAGATGTTTGTAATAACATGTGCAGTAGCCTGCTCACACACAGTTATAAGATTTTGCATAAATAGTGTATAGTTTGACGGCTGATGTTTCATGAAATCAAGTTGAAATAATCCTTATTTGTAGACAACTATAGGTCTTGGGCCGGAATTGTTGCCAACATCAGGCAGTGTCACTCAGGTCAGAGTATTTTATTTCAGTAGTGATTACATGTTCATGTAACCACACACGAACCGTCACAGACAAGACTGTTGTACGAATTGTCACAGACAAGACTGTTAAACGAACTGTCACAGAAAAGACTGTTGTACGAACTGTCACAGACAAGACTGTTGTATGGCCGACAGACTTTGTCCGACCACGGCTTTGTTTGTTTGCTTAGAGTTTGTTTTTGTTGTTGTTTAAAGAGGAAAATGTCATCATAATCTTAATGAGCTTATTTCCTTTATCTGAATATCCCAATCAGAAACAACAGCGCTCGGTTATAACGGCCAAGTTTGGAAGGTCCTGAACACCCCATTATAGTTGAGCACTATACCATTTCTATGTTCTGAAAGGTCAATGTAGTTATTAGCAATTCTTTATCTCTTTTTGTGATAAATTATCATGATAAATTCTGAATTTTATACACTAAACTGGTCAAACAAAGCTCATGTTAAATTTTAGCGGTGCTTGGCATCTGCTGTCCACACAGCACATTCATTGTGTAACCCAGTGTTGGCTATCTTATCGTTTCACCTTGAAGTTTGCCACTTCCCTGACTTTAAGGCACTCGACGAGCTCGATGCTAGCACTTTCCGGGTCGCCACCAACGTACAAATAAATTTGACACAAGCTTTTTCTGGGTTGTCATCAGCATGCACAAACATCAATGCTCGTCCGTACAGGGTTATTATTTTTTCTTTAATAAAAAACTTATACTATCTTTGATGATGACAAGGATTTTTTTCTTAATTTTGGAAGAAGGCTGAGCTTCGCTCACCCGCTATTTACATGTGGGGTGACCATGAAACTTAGTGGAACTGTAAACATCCTGGATTTTTTAAATTTGTTTTTGCAACTTCAGATGTTCAACCTTGACGATGAGCTAATCGATGGGTTTCGTTAACGTGGTGTCGGAGATACATTACCATACAAAGGCCAGAAAATAGATCAGCCTTACGTTGTTGGTGTGCATGAGTTTATTGGTAGGCCCTCAGACAGTTTAGTTGTACGGATCAACGGCATCCAACCAGCGGATAAAGGGGCGTAACCCATGAAAACCTGCGTGTCATTGCTTCACTGCCACATACGGCAACTGCTGACTCGGAAAAGCAGTCTTATTCGTCTACCCAGCATTTTCCATTCTTCATACTTTCATCGAGGTAGCATACACTTCACGAGCATGGAGGACTTTAAACCTTACCCTAACATCTCGACCGATCTCATTCATGCTGGGCAAGAGCCTGAGCAATGGAATTCGATGGCAGTGATTCCTCCAATTTCGACTGCTACAACTTTCAAGCAGTTCGCTCCCGCAGAACACACTGTGAGTAAGAAAATCATGATCTTGCAAAGAGGCAATATACACTTTCTTGTTGGCATTCCTTAGCCGTAAGAGGTGTGATGTAGTGACATTCCTTGGTGTATTATGAATTATTAAAAAAGTGAAAAAGTTTCAAAATTATCAAGAAGGAATTTTACAAGACTTTGTAAAACAGACACCCGATTTGTTGCTCTGGTGACAAAGTGACATTTTTTTAACAAACACTCTTTAAGGTATGAACTAAAGGTTGAAACCATCAAAAGACAGAAAAACGACTATGGATCTTGAAAGTAGAGATGTTGAACTAATACCTACAACCATGAACAGGGAAAAAAACGCAGTTTCAAAAATTTCACCTCAGGACCAGTTTGCTTGGAATCGCCCAAATAAGTCTCCAAACTTGCAGAATTCAGTACTGATCATATACAGTATTAAAACAATTAACACTAGTAGCGCTAGCTGACCATGCATTATGCAGCTCGCTGGCTGTGTGACCCAGTTTTACTAATGTTAAAGCAAATGTATTAGACGCATTTTGCAATCCATGTAGATTAAAAAAGCACGTACAGTAAGGTTGATGTAATCTTGAAAAGTCCACGTGGAGGAGGGCTGGGGAAGGAGAGTCAACTTTAGTCACATGCAGACAAAGACTCAGCCGTCATACCAATCTTTTCATTTTAATTTTGGTATATGGGGAGTAGGATAGGAGGAGACAGTATGGAGCTGTGCATAGTACTGTTTTAGCCATCTGTTCGGACTATTTGATGAACCATGAATTATAAACAAAGGCGGTAACGCTCCCTTTTATAGGCTTGTACAAAAACGGCTGGTTTCCCAACATCATCAGTCCTCCTTTGTCTCCTTAATAATCGTAACATCTTACTACCAATCAGGGAAAACAGTCTCACAGCACAGCAAAGTAATGTAATACACTAACATAACAGTCAAGACAGTGCTTCTATACATTTCATTTCTTGCTCATGAGGATGTGTGTTTGGTTTTCAATAAAACTGTAAACAAGCATACACTTGTTTGAAAGTCCACTCATTTTCACAATTTCTATAGTGCGTTAAGGGTTATAGTCCATGCTAGCAACTTCATTATGAGAAAAATTGTTCGTAAAAAGTGTTCCAGTTATCCTGGTTCAGAATGGCTTTTCTTGAAAATCAGTCATTCTTTTGAGTATCATTTTGATTTTTTGTGATGTGATGTTTACATCATGAGCACAAGCATAGGAGCATCCCATTGTTTTAATAAGGGTATTAGTTTTTCCACCCTCGTGGCAATAAGTGTTATGAACCTTTCCAGGATACATGGCTACATAAATATGATCGCCGCAGGTAGAGGTTGGAATGAAACTATTGCCGCACTCAAAGGTAGCAAGGGCACGGTACACTATCTTCACATCACGAGGGTTAATTTGAGATCCTATAATATTTCTTAAAGTGTGCTTAAATTAAGTTAAATTGCNCCAACCTTACTCCTCCTCCATCCCCTCCCCTGCCCCCTCACTCTCCCCCCCCCACGAGGGGCAGGTAGACTATCCTCCCTTGTAGCCGGTCTCTACACTTACCACCGCAATATGCGCCCTGCATGGTGGGCAAGAATTTCTGTAAGTCATCAAAATTGTTGACTTGAAAAGCCATTGAAGGGTCCGAGGCTATGGCGCTGACTTCTTTCATGTCCACGTTATTGCCAATGCCAACTCCAAAGACGAGGAAGCCTTCCTGCACACCAATAGAAGTTGGAGGTTTAAAGAACAGTAGCTAAACAGCAGTTAACAACAACAACAAAAACAACATAACAATAGTGAATAAATGGCAGAATAGCCATGTAACTTTTCAGCGAGATTCAAACCCAGTAATGGAAGTCTCACCCTGTCGCCATTGTAAAAATGTATTTTATATATATACTCACGATCAAAAGTAAGTATACAGTTTTGTTTACATTGTTATTATGTAGGGCATGGACCTAGAACAAAGTGGTCTGCAGGGATTGTTGTGAGTAATGTTCAGAATGATTTCAAAACAAAAATTCTACGATCGCGCGATTGGTTCACTCGCCCCCATGTGCCCGTTCTGTTTTGACCTAATTGCATCTACTGGTCATCACGTGATATGTAGAGTTGAATTTTCACTTAAGATTTCCTTGTTCACTCAAGCAGTCTTCAAATCAAGAGAAAAGTTTAGTTTTTCTTCAGTGTTAACCATGCCACGCTTGAGTGCGGAAAAGCGTGCTAGCGCCATTGGACACATGGAAGCCGGTGTGTCCATCAGAAGGGTTGCTATGATGTTCAATGTAACAAGACGGACAATTTACCTTTGGCAGCAACGTTTTCTTGTCACTAGGACAGTTACTGAACAGCCTAGAAGTGGGAGACCCCGAATTACGACTTCAGGGGAAGACCGGTTAATCCGTACCCAGCACCTTCGGAACCGTTTCCAAACTGCCACACAAACAGCCCAGAACTTTCCCGGACATCAAGCTATAAGCCTATGGCATCAGTGCGAGACGCCCCCTGCAGCGCCTCTTCTGCAACCCCATCACCGCCAGGCCCGCCTGCAGTGGGCTCGTACTCATGCCGCCTGGACAAGACAACAATGAGCTACTGTTCTTTTTACAGATGAATCCAGATTTGTCCTTGGGAGACATGATGGACGCATGCGTTGCTATCGGCGAACCAACGAGAGGTATCTGCCCCAGTGCATCCACAAGGCCCCGAATAGAAGCTATGGGCAGGCGATGGTATGGGGCGGCATCACCAGAGATCACAGAACAGCTCTTGTTCATGTTCCTCTTGCTCTGACAGGAGCGAGGTATACAGCCACCATCCTCCAGCCTCACGCTATTCGGTTTTTAAATCAACACCCTGGATTCACTCTCCAGCACGACAACGCCCCATCCCACCGAGCTCAAGTGACCCAGCAGTTCCTGGTAGCTCAGCACATCAACGTCCTCACCCCCTGGCCTGCCGTCTTCCCAGACCTCAACCCTATAGAGCACGTCTGGGACATCATTGGACGCGAAGTCGATGCCATGGTCCCCCCACCACAGAACCAGCACCAACTACTTCAAGCAGTGACACAGGCATGGAACAACATTCCACAGCAGCAGTTGGCAACATTGATCAACTCGATGCGGCGCAGATGCACTGCTGTGATTTATGCCGCCGGAGGGCACACAAGGTACTAGTTTCAAGTGTGACTTGACCTTTGCAGTTCAAAATGCGACGGACAAGGTAAGCTGCCAAGATTCTGCATCGTTTTAGTTCGGACTTATTGATGGACGAGGAGTCTGATTTTTTGTTTTCACCCTCCTCCACAAAATATGGGACTTCAGACCCCAGATTCGAGACAAAGAGGTTCCATTTGCGTGAACTTTGTTTAAAATAAACCTCAGGTTTGAACAACACACTTTTCACCTCCCCTTGTCACGTTTTCTTTTTGCTATGGGTTATGATTGAGGTGTATACTTACTTTTGATCGTGAGTATATATAAGATTATAGACCAAAGTAAGAATATTTGAGATTGTTAGCAATGCTTCAGTGGGATTTTGGATGTTGGGAACACAATGGATAGTGAACACAAAAGGATACATTGTCTCTAGGTATGCAAGTGGAAATCATATCTAAGGACTTTATATTTTGTGTATTGCATTTTTTTTTGGAAGAGGAAAGAGTCTCAATATTTGCATTTTTAATTACTTCTTAAAAGTTTTACTGCACAAAAACTGGGTTGAGGAGGGTCACCAAGCTTTCTCTTATCCGTATCACCCCATATTTTCTCTCTCATCTCATACAATTCTCAGCAGCAATGTCAGGGGCTTACTCTTACCCAGCAAAGTTACAGCTTAAAATGTTAATGTCAGTTTATTTTTTAAATCATAAACATGTATGTCACATAGCAGTAGCATTTTATTTTGTGTCAGTTCTGTTGCTCATCCTCAGAATGCTACCCGTTTCACTTGGTAGTTTGATAATTAAATTTCAACTTTGGCAGTGTTTTACATTTATAATGGATATTTACTACAAGGGCATTCCTTTCTCGAGCCAGCTCAGCCAATAGAGTTTGCTGAGTTAGGCTGGGAGAGGAATCCCAATTCTGAATTAATGTAATCAGTAGAACTTCACATCTCTGAATCTCAGGATCTCAAATTTACTGCAGGATAGTCTTTGTCTAGTAAAACTCGGCTCCCAGGATCTTTCCTATTTTTTTGTCTCATAATCTGGAACACTTAAAGCTGGTCCCCTGGAATTCCAGATCATGATCTTCTAACAACTTCATTTGCTTTTTTCAGAGATTATGAAAGATGTGATATTGGAGTATTTATTTGGCATGATGAAGCATTTTTAATCTGGTTAATGGATGAGAGAAGAGAATTCAAACTCAGTATGATGTTGGAAAGACCAGCATATTAGTTACTACAATTACATATATATTGTATTTGTAAAAGTGCTTATCCAATTTGGGATGTATATTAATGTAAAATTGTGGATCTTCAAAGTAATTTGCTGGAGTTTTTGGGGACAGGTCATAGTCAAACATCTTCTCAGGACTTATAAATTCACTTGTCCAGCTGTGCACGTAAACCAGAGCAGCAGTGTCAAGTTTAGTTATGGATGCATGTGGTCAAAACTTATAAAACCTTATCATATGCCTAGAATCAGAGGTGGATGGATCTTATGTGACCGATGTCTCTTTTTAGCTTTGGTGGTTGGATCATATGATATGATGTGTTGTCTACAAAATTCTGTGCAGGGCGGTTGGGCAGTTGCTTTGTGCTATTTAGTTGTAAAATATATGGCTGCATCTTTGCTTACAAACTTTGATCTTACTGTTAGCAACATATCCACTAATTGATTCATTAATTCTCTCAGCACCTCTTCTTGTTGCAAAAGATGGAACCAGACTTGGCCATGCATAGAATAATTTCAGCATCCAAAGAACTCTTGTTGCAGACAGTGCTGCTGCCCAACGTAACAAAGCTGATTTAATCTCTGTCTTACTGATTTTGACGTCTGATGTAGGAAGAGTGTCCAGCTGTTGTGATGGTGTTGTTTGTAATATTGGATTAGTTTTCTTTGGTGCTGATTATTAGCCTGTATCACCAACCAGCTGCCACATATTCAGTCTGGCACTAAAAACTACATCATCATGGAAAACGTAAACATGATCATTTCGTAGTTTTCATTGCCTGCTGCATAACTGTTAAATATAAATTTATTAATTCAATCGTCCTTCAAATTAATAAGCAAGATCAGTCCGTGAATTCTAATGAATTTCAGGTTGACCTTGTACACCAAAGAGTAAACATTGCATTAAGCATATCCTAGTACATGTATATATAACCAATAAATTACACCACCCACCAGTATTTGACCTGACCACCATTTGGGGCATNGGGGGGGGGGGGGGGGGGGTAATGGTCAGAACTAGGTGGTCACTCAGTGACTTACAAGTGGATATTACTGATTTTTTTTTTTTTTTTAAATTTTTGTAGGCCCAGAATGAAATGATTTTTTTTAGGAAAAGTCACAAAATTTCATGTCCCAGAAGTGAATTTTTAGGAAAATTACACGCTTGAATTTAGAAAAAAGTTGCCTCCTGGTCGTATAAGACTTGACAGCCGTGGCATGGATCAAGTCAGATTACCCCATTTTCACTAGAAGATCAGCTCTTCAGTAACAACCAGGCTAAGAATCTTTAGTGACCTGTTGAGTCAACATACTGTGCAAACATCATAGAAAACTATTAACATTTTCCTATGGAGAGAGAGGTCAAGGTGAGGTCACAGAGATAAGTAAGTCACAATTTGCCCAGTTCAGGAATGTGTATGTAGTGAAGAAACACTGTCAAGTATCAGTAGTGCAGTTTCTGCCCCTCTGTTGTACAGCTACTACTCTTTAGCTTTTATTTGATCACTTTTCTTGTTGATCACTTTTCTTGTTTTTATTCCTTTTTCACTTGGTTTGAGTTTAGAACCCTCACAAGGCACACTTTATTTCTCTCTCTCTCTCTCTCTCTCTCTCTCTCTCTGCCTCTCTCTCTCTCTCCCTCCCCCTCCACACTCCCTCTAACTCTGTTCTTTTGAGGCTAAGCCCCCATCCCTCATCCTTTCTGTAATGTCACATTTATCAGTACTTTATGGCCTTAGAATAGAGCACATATAATATAAATATATATCTTTCAGTTTTATAGCGGTAAGGCCAAGAATTATATACTGAGTCATGATGAAAAGAAAAATAGCAGCTGTTTGTAGCCCAGGAACCCACTCCTAAATCTAGACCTTGAAGAAGTGTCAAAGTCAAACAGACCATGTAATATTTGCACAGTGCTGAGTCAGCAGAAAAAAAAAAATTGGGCAAGTATTTAGCATGATTCAGCAGAAAAATCAGACAATCCTTTTCTCCCTCCCTCTGTCTTCTTCTTTTCCTCTTGATGCTTCCACTCTCTGTGCTGGCCATGCCTTGGCCCAGGCTTTCTTGATTGATTAATCAAATATCTTTGCTGTGAATTGTCAACATACCTCCATTGTCACACCCCCC
>JAWQUT010000077.1:1919756-1966736 GCA_033807755.1 Ellobium chinense | reverse complement strand
GTCTCCACCAAATAGCCCCACCTAGATCAAGAAGTGAAAGTAAGGATCAATATCTCATGCAGGGTGGGGGTTTTGGTTTTGGGTAGTCATCTCCTTTAACTTGGTGCCAGGAAGGAGGGGGGGAGGGGAGGGGGATGCAGTCAAATGTTCTGTTTTTTTCTTCTGTAGGGGGAGGAGGGTGAGTGTAAATTTTAGAAAAATTCGGCAGTATGTTACAGTCATGCTGAGTGAGAGAACAGTTCTTGGCGAAAAAAGTAGGAAGAAACAAGACACATAAGTATAAGGGTAACAAGAAGAGAAGTGGTGGCTCCAGCAATCTTCTTGAACTCGCTCACTTTTTTTTATCATTTCAGGGCTTTGAATACTCTTTTTTTTTTAAAATCATTTCAGGGCTTTGAATACTCATTTTTTTTTTAATCATTTCAGGGCTTTGAATACTCTTCTTTTTTTTTTAGCGTTTCAGGGCTTTGAATACTTTTTTTTTTGGATCATTTCAGGGCATTGAATACTCTTTTTTGTTAATCATTTCAGGGCTTTGAATACTCTAGAAGTGGAAATCCTACACGTAACTGTCTGGAGAAATGCCTGGCAGCGTCAGAAGGAGGCAAACATGGTCTGTATGTTCCACAAACCACTGTATATCTCATAGACTAGACAATGGAACTCTTTACTCTCTTTCCTCCTGGGGTCCAACGCAGTGGGGTGGAGAAACATTTTTGGCTACAAATAAAGATCAGATCTTCCCTGCTGTGACATCAAAGCAAAATTGGTGCAGTATTTATAAACTGAGGAAACTGGATTCATTGCATATTGAGACTATCCTGTGTCACAGTTTTATGACATATAAGTATAAGCCTCTTTAACTAATGAGAAACCAACTTGAAAAACAACACGGCCTGGTAGAAGGGAAATTGAATCCATTCCTATTTAAGTCCACCACCCGACAGCCATTCCAGTTACCTACAAGATGGGATATACTCCTTATAAATAAAACCCCTACAGTGCATAAAAAAGTGAAAAAAAAAATCATCAAAACACTTTAAAATTAGTTTATCTTTCATAACCTATAGGAAAATACTACACCTACGAAAATAAAACTTTCACCAGACAATGCCTTTAAAATGCATGTATGCATAAAGTTTGGTGAGATCTCAGGGATATATGAGTTCCTTCTTTCACCATTTTCAACCACGTCACCCTAGTACAACCGTGCTCGGAATTATTGACTGCTGTGCAAGAATGAACCAGCACATACTAAGAGTATAATCTGGCTGTTGTGCATGGGAGTGGGTTAAGAGATCTTTTTTTTCTCAAAACCAGTGTTGCGGCTCTTAAATAATTTTCGTTGCAGATAACAAAGATCCAGAGGCAATATTGCAGTCTCAGTTATATTAATATGGTGTTGAGGAGTGACAGGGAAAAGGTACACAAATATGGTGTGAAAACGTTACTGCCAGTCACACGGTAGAGGGGTTTGATAGTGGCAGCTGTTTGTTCTCACTTTACTGCATTCATTAATGTGGCTTTGCATGGCCAGCTGCACGGTCTGCACTTTTTCAACATGTCCATTGAAAGTCACACACCCAACTTTTTTTAGAGTCATTAGATGAATCATATATATGTTTGGAAGCAGATTTACTTGTTGGCAGAGACCACCATTGGGGATGTCATTCATGTGAGCAGAACAGTTGGGAAGAGATTTGGGTGAGGAAAGATACTGTTGGAGGAGGGTGGATGAACTGAGGAACAGAAGGCAAGGAGTGTTAGCAGAAATCTGGGGTAAACAGACCTGTAAAAAATAAATTAGGACTCTTACTTTTACATTTCCTTCCTACAGGACTATGTTTTTCCTCTGGGCTGGCTGCAACAACAACGGTTACCCATCTACTGAAGGCTGGAGATCATATCATTAGTATGGATGATGTGTACGGAGGTAAATACAGGAACTAGGGATGAACAACGCAAATATTAACAACTTTTGAGGAGTTGAGTATAGGAATTTCTGAGCTCTGGAGACCGAGTAAATGAGTGAGGTATCAGGCATTGCATTTTGTGATCCACTCAGCAGACAACTGGAAGAGAGGAAAGCTTATCCTCAGGCAGCAGCAGACTTTGTCAGTGAATCAATTTTTTTATTTCAGAATGAAAGGAGTACATACCGCTTAACATTAACTGACATTTCTCCAATTCTTGGTCAAGATTGTTTTCTTGTAGAACAGTACGACTACTTGAACTTGTCAAAGATGTTTCATCATTGAACAGTCTTTGAACTTCCTTATTCATTATTTTATCCATTAACTTGCATTTCCTCACACCATAGAGTGATCAGTATGAGCACATTTCTTCTTCTTTAGGCACTAATCGCTACTTCAGTAAATGTGCAGCCAAGCTGGGTCTGGATATTTCCTTTGTTGACTGTGTCCATGTACAGAAAGTGATTGATGCTCTTAAGTCAAACACAAGGGTGAGTGAAATCAAACAGAAGTAGGAACAGTTTTCATTAGTATAAAACTGCCAATTTCCTGATTCAGTCCTGCAACACTTGTGTGGGTTTTATGAGTATGGGAGTATTACATCGGTGCAGTGTCGACATGATGGTGTGTTTGATGATGAATGACTTCAAGTCTCACAAGAGGACATGGAGAATCATGAAGAGTCTAGATTAACCCTTGTGAAGTGAGTCTTCTCACATTAAATGCTATGATTAGGTTTATTCATGTCTTGATGCCAATTATGGGGAAAATAACTGTCAACCCAATATAATTATATTTGCTGACAAGTTACATAGGACTTAGTAACCTGCCGTAAATGGTCATGCATGGTGTTTGCATGAAATAGGGCACGGATAATGAGTTATTGCCTAGCACTAATGGTAATAAATACTATTTGCAGCCTGAGAATATGTTTTGTATACTGTTGTATGTCCCAGAGCTTGAAAAAATGATATGGCTTTCCTTGTACTGTAGATGGTGTGGATAGAGACTCCTACCAACCCAACCATGAAACTGGTGGATATCACAGCTGTATGTCAGGCAGTGAGAGCAGAGACCCAGGACTGGGAGGTCAAGCCTATTATTGTGGTGGACAACACTTTCATGTCAGCTTACTTCCAGGTAATTATAATTTGACTCCTGCATTCCTTGTTGTCCCTATACACCCTGTCCCTAAAGATTTGCTTAGTATATTACAGGACTTGTAGAGCCATAACAGTCCTGCAATCACCAAAATATTTTATCCATCCTAGAATTTTTATAAAATCTTCTTTAATTTTGTTGGTATTTGTGATATAAAATTTGCCATGTTTATGTGATATTTGTCAGAGATGACGTTATGAGATATATTTTGTAAACAAAAAAAAACCAGGATCTCTGCAAGAAAATCACCTAGATCTAAATCAGCTGTCACCTTTGAGTTTTGGCACTGTAGTTGTTAGTTTGACTCCTTCATGACTATTTCAGAGACCTCTAGCTCTTGGGGCCGACATGGTGATGCATTCTTTGAGCAAGTACATGAATGGTATGTCAGATTTGGGAATAGTCATTTTCCCATTTGTTCATTCACCATTTTCTTCCTGTCTCTCTTTTTATCTTCTTCGCACCCATCACATTTTCCTTCCCTCAGTCTTCTGTCCAGCCATCCTGTCTTTGGGTAGATGTGCAGGAGTAGATATTTCATTTGTCCAGCTCTGCTCAGTTAAGTCTCACTTACAAGTGAAAAGGAAATGCAAAGCACATAAACACTGACATAGTGTCATAATATTTAATATTTATTTCGCCTCACCATCCGACATTTGCCGAAATCAAATTTTTTTTTATGATGTGAGTTGTTTTTATTACTTTGATCTTCCATTTATCCTTTTTTTCCAATAAAAATAAATGTAGGTTTTGACTTGTTATATTATCCCAATTCCACAAGCTTAGCCACATCTACCTCACTGTTTTGCTTGTAGGTTGTTCAGATTGTCAACACCTCAGATTAACACCTCTACAGACAAATGTGGAATAAGTGTGACAAGATTTGAAAATAATATTTTCCCTATCCCATCCTGATCAACAGAAAAACAGTCCATATATTCGTGCTTTAAGAAACATTTGTGATATAATATACTCATATACATACCCTCACTTATGTACATAGTCGTGCTTTACAGCACTCAAATCATACATCAGTTAACAGCCTTTTTCCACTCAAAACATTCAGTACTGTGTAATCTGTTACTGTCTTGTGCCGAAGTCAGCACACTGTCTTTCTTGTGCTCAGATCCTTAGACAGTCTCCTCCTGCCTCATGTGCTGAGATCTCCAGATTGTTTCTTGCGTATTGTTCTTCAGGTCACAGTGATGTCATCATGGGTTGTATCGTCCTCAATGATGATGACTTGTGTGAGAAACTACGATTTTTCCAAAACTGTGAGTAAACATTCATGGCTGTAAATAGATTAGTCTTACTACTTGTGTTTTATCATTAGTGAGAGTTTTGGCTTTTTAAAATGTGCACATCACTTCAAAGTCTGATACTCCAGTGTAGGCACTGAATGAATCTGTTGAGTACTGAACCAAGACAATGTGGGATGGATTATGTGTAGTGTTAGAAATTTAGGCAGAATTTTTAGAGGCTTCATTTACAGCTAATATTCATGGAAACTTACACAGCACTTTTAGTGATATAAGGCACCGTGGACCAATTTAGTAAGACTGCAGGGAGTAAAATTGATGTATTGCCATTTACATTTTCTGATTGTGTGTGCAGCCCTGGGAGCGGTGCCTTCACCGTTTGATTGTTACCTGTGCAACCGAGGTCTGAAAACGCTGGCAGTTAGGATGAAGGAACACATGAAGAATGGACTCGCTGTAGCCAAGTTCCTGGAGAGCCACCCAGCTGTGGAGAAAGTAGTACACCCTGGTAAAATGTGGAAATATTGTACCAGCATTTGAAATGTAAAGTGATTTGCTAGTAGACTTACCTGCATTATGAGAATGTTCAGTTTAGAAAAATCAGGCAATTTGTTCCCAGTTCACTTCATGTTAGCTGAAGGCAGAAAATGTGGAAAATTTGTGACATTTTTTTTTATATTTTAATAGGTTAAAATAGTGGTATTTTGGAACATGTCAACAAGTTGTCCGCATATGTTATGATCTGCAGGGTAAACCTTTCCACATCACATTGCACCATTGCAGAGCACCTTGATTTATAACAGATACACGACATTTTGCCTGTTACTAACCCCTTCCCATCATTCCTATTAGAAAAGTGTATACAGTTTGTCAAAAAAACGTTTTCATATACTGAATTCAACTGGGAATAGTTCAGGAGAAAGACAAGAGCCATGGCTGGTGCAATGTTAAAGGTTAAATGGGAAGCATTCCTTGTTCCTAATCTCTGGTTTCGTTGCTTTGTTATGTTTCTTTTGTAGTCCAAAAAAGGGGCAAGTATGACTAAATTTTAAGTTGGTCAGAGTGGCAAACTTATTGGGCTTCAGCCATAAGTCGCAGCTTTCCAAGAATGTTCTTCAACTTGCAGTTCTTCCCCCAGGTCTACCATCCCATCCTCAATATGAACTTGGAAAAAAACAGATGATTGGATACTCAGGAATGCTCATCTTCTTTATAAAAGGTGGACTGGAAGAGGCAAGGACTTTCCTCAAAACTGTTAAGGTGATCTTTCCATATTTTTATTGATTAGATTTAACACCATCATCTACTTCAAATGCAAATTTCTAGATGTAAATGGCATTTGAGGCAGATTTTCAGGATTTGTATGCATTATGGTTACATATGCCCAAATCTTTTTGTGATATTGTACAATGTACTGGCCATTGCTGTCCATCCAGCCCTAATTTTTGTTGGCTATTCCCATTCACAAGTAATAAAGATAAGCATCTGATCTAAAAAAATACATTACTTTTAATAGCCCAGGACAAGTAACTTTTTTTGCTGTGTCTTTTTGTTTGACCCAACCCCATGAAAAGCCACTTGAGGCCTCAGGCCAAGAGAACAAGGGGTTAGCTCATTGGCAGCCCTTATTTTTTTAAACCTCTGACCAGAAATAGTGCTGCTTTAAATTAACCTGAACTGGCCAGGGAAGTGACAAGTGCATTAGAACAGGCCACAGTTGTGGTCATTAGCCCCTGAGAGGGAGAAAAAAATGATGTGATGAATGGATCACCCTTCCTTCTAAGTCCATCTGCAGTGACTTCAAAATTAATGCATGGGTGTAACCTTATTTGTCAAATGCATGGGAACGTACTTCATACAAAATTCATGACATCCACTGAAGAATATCATTTTAAGTATATTTGAGATGATTAGTGGGAAGGAAAAATGGCAAAGAATATAGGTTTCACACCCCCCCCCNCCCCCCCCCTTAGTCTAGTTTATAAGATCTCGTGTCATGAAAAGTTACAGTGCAGTTCATAGATAGTGAATAAGAAGCCTTTGTCTTGGCTTGAGTTGAGTTATTCAGGGATGGAGGTCACTTGCACAGAGACCTGGGTTACAACAAATAAGAGAGAACCTGAAAATGTGGAATGTTAGGGGATTTAGAAATGCTTTGTAACAGATATGTTTTTCAGATTAAGGTTAGTTGCTGGTACAGATATGTATTAAAAAGAATATAAGAAACTGTAGGTATTCACAAAATATTTTGTAATTTAGTTTCGTAGTAAACATTTTCATGAAAATATTTATCCTCTTGAGAAGTGCTTTGGTTGCCATACATGCGACAGGAATGCTGCTGTGGGTATGGCCTTGCTCCTCCCTCTATGCACACAAGGTTTGATATTGACAACACAATAAGACACTAATTGATTTTCAATATGTCAGTTGGTGACCTCACTGTAACCATAATAAGAACATCCACCAATACTCTGACCAGTGCACATCTGTACCCATCATGATAACAGCTTGTAGTTGACTGTGCATCAAATAACACGGTGCAGGAATGATTCTAGATGAACCTTACTTATGCGGGGAGGGGGATGTGGGGGACTGGCTGAGGAGTATGGATCCTGAAGATAATATTTTACAGGTTTCAGTTTTAACCTTTTTCAAATATATTTTCATAGTCCTCACTATCAGATTAGCAGGAAGAAAAGTTTTGTAATAAGTTTGTTTGTGTATGATTGCCTTTTAAACAGCCAGCATCTTGGATTTTCATAACAAAAATCATAGAACGTTTAGAGCTTTCCTCTCCACCAGTGTTTATCCAGTCTGAATTCAGTTTGAAACATCCACACTTCACACTTGTATAAAACATTTGCCTAGAGGAGAATTGCCATTTTTTCTCCAGCTTATTAGCAAAAAATGCTTGAAATATCTTGAAATTATCATTGTCTCTAAAATTCTCATAAAGCATGTAAAAGAGATTTGGAAAATTTGCCCCTGCCAAATTTATGTTTGCATATATTTGGTGTTGATATAAATATAAATCGAGAACAAAATCTGTTCAGAGATTGAGGAGTTAATAGCAATTGAGCGAAGAGAAACTAAATTTAACCCATGCGGTGGTGATCGGGTCTTATACAACCCGGGCCATCTTCTAATAGGTGTAATTCTCTTAAAAATCACTTCTCAGATCTGAAATTTCGTGACTTTTCCTAAAAATCACTTTCCTCATGATCTACCTAAAACCCGTCAATTCCTCTCATAAGTTAATAAGTAACCACCACTTTCTGACCACAACCTCCCTATATTGGTGGTCGGATCATATAACTATAAGAGAGAGCCGCTGATGATCGGGTTGTATAAGACCCGATGACTTTTAAGAGCAATTGATGGTTGGGATTTTCTTCTTGTTGCTGCTAAAGTCGTTTAATAGCAAACACAGAAAATTCCATACCTCTGACTATTATGAGCGGCAGGTGAGGGCTTCCATTATTATTTTTACTTCAGGATTTCTAATATTATTTTAGCTTTTAATACACATTGTTAATGCACTAGATCTACCACAAAAAAACGTATACCCATCAAACTACTCAAATCTCACCCACACAAATAAGAACTGGGGATCTTAAAACCCACAGATTAATCTTACATAATAAAAGTATTTGAATACTAGGTTCAGGGGTATAATCTCAAGCTCATGTAGGCTACATACTAACTGTCATCGTATTGATAGAAGGAGTAAACTGGTTACTGGGTTGCAGATCTGACATCTTTGCACTCTCGTCTCAGTCCTTGGGAGCAAATGACATATGGTGATGCTGGTGATGCCGGTCGCCTTGTGTGTACCCTCCTATCCCTTCCTCGCTGTAGCCGTTCTTTTGACGTGGCCCTCTTGTAATCATAAATTCTTGCAGTCTGAGGGCCACAGCCTCCTTGATTGATATGTATGCGGATAACACAGGATTTTTTAGTGACTTTACTATGTCTGCCCTATCCATACGTAATAATTCCACCTCAGGGGCATCAGCCACCAGCCAATCAGTTCTTTCATTATCATGGACCCCAGCATGTCCTGGACAATAGATCCATGTGGTTCCGTGAAACCTGGAGGTCAGCAGATAGTCCATCCACTCATGCTGCAACCATCCGTTTAGGACCTATAGGAGCATGGATTGTGAGTCTGTCACAATGACCCATCAGTGTCTTCTCTCGAGTTATCAGCAATGAGTTGCTTAATCTGGAGGTCGACTCTCCCAGGGACCCACTTCTTGCATTTCCTGCCAAGGATGATGATTACTTTCTGGTCAGTCTAGAGTTTGCCGAGTCCTCTCCTTCGACAAAGTCTTTCACTTAAGGGACCAGAGCAGTAGTATTTTTCTACTCAGTAGTATTTTTCTACATGTGCCATCCATAACATCATGTCTTAAATCCTGTGCTGTTGATGTCAGCAGTGTTTTCATGTAGTGGATGTCTCTTGTCCTCCACTACTCACAATTTGCCTTGACCTTGACACGCATGTCTAGATTTTATTGACATGAGTCACAGTATGTGTCCTATTGTCGCAATAAGGGCTTCTCTAATGCACCCCAAACGATGTGCATACCTTCATTCTGGATATATTCCAATCGATCACACTGTGGTGGTGACAGCGTGAGGATTCCAAGGCCATAACTGACCAACACTAAGACAACTGATGATGCAGAAGAGCCAGTCGTCTCTGTTCCAGGTTCACCGCTGCTGTTGATTTCAGCGTTGCCATACCTCGTTTGCAGGGAGATCAGCCAACCTCTTGCGGATTGTCTTGTGAGCTAGATTCATCACTCCACTAAGCGATGGCTTGCATTGTTTCGTGAATGCTTGTGACTATCTCCTGCCTATCTGGGTCAGTCTTATGTATGAGGATATCATCTACAAACGTTAATGTCCTTCCTGGACCATTACATTGAATCCTTGTCACTCTAGCAGTGTAGATGTGGAATAGCACTGGTGAAAGAGTCCCTGAGGCAATCTTGGACACACATATATTTCAGACATCCATGATCCCAAAAGAAGGGGGACTTTTCTCTCCATTAGAGCACCTGCAACCCAGTTCACAAGCCATGTATCCCAGTCCGCATATATTATATATATTGATATTGCAGTCTATCAAGAAGTCTTGAAATCCACTTTCTTGTAAGTATCCTCCAGATCAATGGCCCCAATGGCCCCAGGTGTAAACAGTTAACTGAGAACAAAACAACAGCTTACCTACATTAACTTAAGCGTACAGTAGGACAAATGATAAGAAATCTGAAGATTACTCAACCTTCTTCCTCCAAAAAAGGACAAAATAACATTAAACTTTGCTGGTCTGGATGCAGCTATAATTTTACCCAGTAGTCTTAAAGGCTCGAAATAACTACAATGTGTGCTCAGCTTACAGCTTTGTAGACAACATACTCGGATTTTAAAAAACTCGATCACCATTTGCTCAAAAAAGTTATCGGGTCAAATAAGACCCGATCACCAGAGTAAGTAACTAAAGTTGATCACCGCCACATGGGTTAAGAACTTGAGCAGAAAACTGATGACTTTTGGTGATATTGTGTTGTTTCAGGTTATTTTGAGTGGAAAACATCTCAGATTTGCTTTTACACATGTTTTTTTTTTCATGACCAGAAACAGACATAGCTTCATAAAAGCAAAAAAAAAACCCAAAATCAGTATTTTTACGCAATAACCAAATTTCAAGAGCCATCATGTCCCTCCATTAAGAACTCTTTCCAGCACTGTTCATATGTCAGAATTCAACCTTTGTGTTTTCAGATTTTTACCTTGGCTGAAAGTCTGGGTGGATTTGAGAGTCTTTGTGAACTCCCGTAAGTTGTGTTTCTCCACAGTGGTTTTTTTATATCTTCTGCATAGTTTACTGTCATAGAATATCCATTAGTTGAAGTCATCCACATTTGAAGACACATACGTTGAATTCACTGAGGATGAAGTGTTTTCCACATTTGATAAATCTGATACTTATTTAGCTTTACTGTAACAGTTTCTGACTAGTGGAAAGTTTTCTACTGTATCAATATCATACTATAACTTCAGTATTCTCACTGGTACTTCTTTCCATTTCACTCATATCTCATCTACACAAGTATGAGATATCCTCCCTTAACCCAGTACCAGATAGCTTACAGGGAATTCCAAATCTTATGTCAACTAAACCATATGACTGTCACAAAGCCGCTACCCTCTTGTTAGAAGAGGGCCACGCCTCTGAGACCTCCCCATCCTACCTGGATACTTATAAAACTTCCAACATGAACTGAGGAACAAAATACAGGAGTTCGAGAGGTAACGGTTACCCGTCGATAGAGTAGATTTCAATACGGTCCCAAATCAAACAAGATTAATGTAATAAGTGCATTTACTGGATCCTGAGGTCACGAAGGTCGACAATTACAATATTTTAGGACAGCACCACAAATATATGAAGAAGGAAGTTAAGACCTGGATTCAGTTCTGGAAAGTGTAATGTAGAATAAATACACAGGGACAAGACAAACATACGTTCACATAGATAACTCTCAGTATACAATATATACATCTAATGTAACTGGCACCTAGTAGTAGTAGTAGTAGTAGTTTTGGTGCCCCTGTGGTCTGAGGGCTGTTTCTGTAGGAAGGCGGCTTTATGGGATGATAAGGTGGCTAGATCGCTCTCCTGCTCCATCAAAGTGATGTATGCTTTCCTGAGGGTGATGCTGTTCATGCTTGCTGGTGCTTAGGCTGAGGCAATATTCCTGTGAACTGGTTAATTACTTTAGTGTTCACAGCAAGAGTATCGGGATACTGTTACAATAAAGGTCATAGGTCATATCCAGTTGCTATAATAAGTCCTGGATCAAGAATACATGGTCTCGAACACGGGGAGATGCCATAGGGTATGGAAAACGTTAATAAAGCACTCTGGAAGTTAGTCACATCCGTGTAACAACTGAGAGTGAGTCACATCAGTATAATAATATCCACTGGAAGTGAGTCTTAAACTTATCAATAAAACAGACTGGAAGTAATTCACATTACTATAATAACTGGCGGTGAGTCCTGTTTCGGAAATACAAGACAATTAAGATCCTATTCAACTTTAAAATAAGCTTCTTCCAGCTGTACAGACATTAAGCTGTATAAAGTACAAACTAATATTATACAGTCGACGCCGCTTAAGCGCCCTCCGCTTAATCGCATTTCCCAGAGAACCGAAGTTTTTCTATATAAAAGTCTCTGGATAATCGCCTCTCACTCCGGACAATAGACCACTCTTCAGCGCCCATGAATTCAAAGATCAGCCCTTGTAGGGTTACAGTTGACAAACAAATAATGTACACAGACAGTTAAACTGCGTGATGGATGGCAGACCTGTTGACTGAGTGACATCTGCCACCCCGAAATAAGTGTGATAAGCCTTTTCTCCCCACCTCCCCCTCCCCTTGTCCCCTTCGTCCCACGCTACGCATCACTGCCTTCGCCCGTCCGATAATGCTAATGCGCCGAAAGCTGTATAGTCTCCTTCCCCCCACGCCTTGATTGCGCCTGTCTGGTGTATTTTGGTTAGATCCATAATATTATTACGTCTTTGGTTAGATCAGTTCCCTCCAGACACATGCATCACTGTGCTCATTTGTTCTTGTTTCAGTTCCCTCCAAACACATGCCCTTACTCTGCTCATTTGTTCTCGTTTCAGTTCCCTCCAAACACATGCCCTTTCTCTGCTCATTTGTTCTTGTTTCAGTTCCCTCCAAACACATGCCCTTACTCTGCTCATTTGTTCTTGTTTCAGTTCCCTCCAGACACATGCATCACTGTGCTCATTTGTTCTTGTTTCAGTTCCCTCCAAACACATGCCCTTTCTCTGCTCATTTGTTCTTGTTTCAGTTCCCTCCAGACACATGCCCTTACTCTGCTCATTTGTTCTTGTTTCAGTTCCCTCCAAACACATGCCCTTACTCTGCTCATTTGTTCTTGTTTCAGTTCCCTCCAAACACATGCATCACTGCGCTCATTTGTTCTTGTTTCAGTTCCCTCCAAACACATGCATCAGTGCCTCCAGATCAGAGAGAAGCCTTGGGTATCACAGACTCGCTCATCCGTCTGTCTGTCGGTCTGGAAGATGTGGAGGACCTGATAATGGACTTGGACAACGCCCTCAAGGCAGCTGTAAGGAACACTTGGTGATGTTCTGTTTTGTTAGACAGGAATGAAAGTATGTTGGTTGATTTGCAGTACATTCTTGTGATTGTGTATGTGTGGGGGAGAGAGAGGGCTTTCTAATAGCCACTCTGGGTGATCAGAAAATGATAACGATGAAAATTAGGTTTATATGTTTTTGTATCCAGGCCAGTGGTCACTCATTTAACTTCACGTTACTGAAAAATAATGACAAATGCTAGTTCAAAAGGCTGAATCCTGACATGCAATGAAGATAACCAGATTATAACAATCACTTGGATAACAGCTCAGTTGCGAATTTACCCAATTTCGGATGTTATAGCAAAAGCTGCATTCGTCACTGTGATTTTAAAATAGCCTGAGTCATTTTTAGTTATTTGAAGAAAATAGGGGGAGAAAACGTTTATGGGAAACCAGTAACAGTGAGGGCATATCTGTGCAACTGCGATATTTGCAAGAAAAGACTGGTGCAATGTAATTCTTTAACACGACAACATGGGTCTCTGTCAGATAAACAAAATAGTATAGTATGCCTATTTCTTTTTGGCCTAAGTCAGACCCTGTGCCTTTATGGAAGTGCAGTGATAATTTAGGGATGTGAAGATAACTGGGCAGGTTAGGGGAATATTATTATTACAGAGAATATGGTGGTAAAGCGTGTTACCTTAAAGAGGTTGAGATGTAAATTAGTGTGAGCAGGTGACAGGGCAGAAGGTGAATGAGGCTTGAATCTCTCCAATTCTGTCTTCTGTTCCCCCTTCTCCCCCACCCCGCCCAAAAGACATTCCTCTCCAAGGCTGTAGGATGATTTCCCCACTCACTGTCAAATAAAGGACTGGGAGCAGATTATCTTACTCACACACAGAGAAATCAGGAAGTAGTAGAAAGTGCAAGTTTTGTCAGGAGGTCATTGAGTATGAAGGAAAATTTGACAGACTGGCTTTCATTGCTTGATACATCACTACTTGTGGGTTTTTTCACATCTAAATTCCCAAGCAGGCTTGTGCAAATTCCACCAGAGGTAGAATTAAATTCCAATTCCGACCCTTACTAAAATTTGAAATTAAATCCTAATTCCAATTCCACATCAAAATGTGGAATGAAAATCCAATTCCCAATTCCACCTTGACAGATGGAATTAATTCTGTTCCAATTCCAATTCCTGGGAAGCTTTCAAGATTCAAGGAGGTTATTTGACATTTCTATAAGTTCAAACATACAGCTCTATAACACACGTCTACTGGCGTTAAATACTTGATAACATTTTATTGACATATATATTACTTATAAAATATGCAATGCCACTCAATGCTTATATACTGTAGATCATTAATAGACATAAGGAAGTGGTTATGCATTACTTACTGAAGTGGGATGAAGTGAGTATTGTAAATCAAAACCAAAAGTACAGTCTTATTACAACAGCTCCTTAATATTTACTGCACAACATATAGTGCTTTAAAACCTTACTAAAGATCATTTAAGATGAAAGTGGCTGTGCAATTTTTAGGAATATTGTAAGATAAATAGGGTTGTGCTAATTCCTCTAAGAATGGTCTTCAAATCTAAAACCAAGACCATGTCCAATTTGATATTAAGATCCAACACCACTACCCTGGGGCATTCTAGTTTTAAAATCTGATTCCCGGTACCAGAAATTTGAAAGGAATTAAACACTAATATCACTCGAGATCAAAAAACTTTCCCACCCACGTCAAGATAACATTAAATTACTGGTGCTTTGGGGCTAATCAGAGTACAAGATAAAAAGTTTAAGAAAACAAGATTGCAAAACCAAGAATACATGAAGTACTTTAAAATTTCACTGATCTAAATGCAGTGGGGAAAACATTCTCTTTATGCTTCATGCAAACTGATATAATGGCATTCTAATTCAGGCATTGCGATCAAAGCATTTCACACACACTAGCCTCTTTATGCGATCCTAGGCAGTTAGACCTTGAGGCCTATTCACAAACCTGATCCTGAGAGGCAAGCTGATGATCACCAACAGATTGCTTTCTTAGATTCGGGTAAATAGAGATTTTTTTCTGCATGTGTTTGCATGCCCCACGACACCTTATGATGTCATGTAGGTCTACCTAGGAGGGAGAGTCAGATGGCAGGACCAAGGAGGCTCCTATCACAAATCAAGAATGGCAAATGTGGAAGGCACCTCAGTGCCTGTCCTTTGTTTCGCGCATGAATATGACAGATATATGGATGGATGCACCTAGTCTAGTCTACCTGTGAGTCTGCGGTCATTACTTCATGCCTTCAATTCATTGCGTCTTTGGCCAGTAGAGTGATACTCTAAGATCGATCAGGCTCGAGAATGTATATGCAGTGAGTCTGGTCAGGCTAAGTTTAAATGCGAAATTGCCTGATCGGTACATGTCGGTAGTCCCGAAGGCATGTTTTATGACCATCAAGATCGTGCTGTCCGGATCGGAAGGCGGATCGATGAGATTTGAAAACGGATCTGTATCCTAATTCTGACCCAAACTGAATTTTGGATTTGATCCTAATTCCAGTTCCACAATAAAAAGTGGAATTGAATCCAATTCCGTTCCGGCAAACCCGGAATTAATTCTGGAATTGTCCAATCCGGATTCAGATCCTGCACAAGCCTGCTACCAAGTGACAGTCAAAGCCAGAATACAATTTTACTGACACTCACTTGCACTGGCAGACACAGTTCTTACACTTCGAAGTTTGTTTATGAATTTGAGCCAACTTCCACTGACTGGGTCTTACTTTAAAGGAAGACTGCACCGTCCTACAGACCATATTAAATCATATGATATCTTACTATTCCAATAAATCAGTCTTTCAAGTGTCTTTCATAATGATATAATGCCTCTGCTGGCCCCAGACAACCCACAGAGTTACATTATCCAAAGTCAGAATTGTTACAACCATTGCGCGAGTGGCAGCCATAAGCTTACGTCAAATACGTTCTTGCTACATGGACAATGGGTCTAGCCAGTGCTCTGCGGACGGATGATAGCATGTTGGTATGAATGTTTTAATTCCTCTGTGAACAATAGATATGCCAAGCAAAATCATGCTGAGGCAATAAAAATGCAGAATACTTTTTCTGGCTTACACTATCAAACTTTACGTTTGAATTTGGATGACCAGAACCTTAATTAAAAGCTGAATAAGACATTGTCGGGTAGAGGAGTCTGTAACTGCTGGAACATAAGTATCGTCAGTGTTTTTGCCACAGGCTTCTGCTGATCGGGGAAGGGGAATAATTCTGAACGCAAGGGCCAAACCCGGTAACTCTAGCTCTCCTAATTGCGTCATATTACATACGCGCACGGTAACAGAACGATGCTCTTTCTTCGCAAAATTGACTCGGTGGCACCATAGATTTTTAGAGAGAAAAAGTATGGAAAAACGGAAAATTATTTTTGATGTGCGTGTCCTACTTTAAATGAAACAAAAAATCTGGTGAATAATGTATCATTGTTCAAAGATGACAGGTTGCCATAATACAAGTGTGAAAAAGGAAATTTATACAAGCAAGCACATACAAAAAAAAAATGGCAAAGCATCTTCCATGATAAACAGAGATTTGTTTGTTGATCTCGGTCAGAAAAATTTGGAATTAAATTAGGCCTGACTGTTAGATGACTTCCTTAATCATAGATACCGGGTATGTCAAGTTTACTTCCAAAAGTTGTTATCTGGCCATGTGTAGTTAAAAACTCTACATCCCAGAATATCTGGCAGCTTTAGTTTTCCTTTGTCAAATCTGAGATTTGAAATGTTTTCTCTTTTCCTGTTTTGAGGCAACACGAAAACCCAGTGTCCATAAGTCTGTCTCACCAGCACCCACCCGCTCCATGAAAAGTCTGAAATCACCAGCTGGTAGTGTATATGCCTCATTGAGGGAAAGTCTCAACGAGGTCGGCTGCAGTGAAATCATTAGTTCAGTTCAGTTGTTTTGGAACCATTTGTTTGAAGTATTTGTGCTTTTATTGATTTAAACTTGGTTTCATTTAAAAGTTTGTCATGCTTATATTATACCCTTTAAATGCTGTAGTGGAGATTATTCTGTAGACATCAGCTATATCAGATTACCCCAGTATTTTATAATGAGCCATTCCGAAAAGTTTATCCTTGGGAACATAATAATAATTTCATTTATAAAGCATCTTATCACTAAGAGACCGCTAGGTGCTGTATAGCCACAAAAATCAGTCACAAACCCATGTGTACGCATACATATATATATTTTACATGCCCACACTTTCAGTGACACAATACAAATTACAATGACCACTTTATTCTTAACCAGTGGTAAACATACAGTATTCTTTCTGTATTCACGCACACACACAGGCATGCTGACAGCAGTGACTATTCTATCAAGGCTGAGAGAAACACCAAATAAAACAGTGAGCCTCAAGCTGTCTTTTTTAAAGGAGGAAAATAATTCAGACTCATTGAGAGGAAGTGGAAGGGGATTCCAAATTATGGGGACATTTAGATTGACAGTTATGCTTTCAAAACTAATGAATGTGAAGTGAAAACCCATTGTTTTAGAATAGGATTGATTTTACTGTAAAAAGAAGTAATGAAATTTTATTTGCAGTCAATCTTATTAAATCTGATCGTATTAAAATCTATGTGCTGAGTGCAAGTGATAAAAATGAATTGAAATTTATATCCTTATCATGTTGTGAAAGTTATCATATCAAAACCTCAAGCCAATTTATGCAGCTGTTACTGAAGGAAAGAAAAACTTTGTATATTACAATAAGGGTATTGTCTTTGTTCATGTGATGTGTGGTTAGAGAAGGAAGATGCAGGTCTTGGGGGGGAAAAAAGGAACACTGGAGTGTGTAATATTGATAACTTATCACAACATACCAAGACTGACCAGCTTTTTGAGATTGCTCATATGTAGCTCTTACTGGTCTGTCATGCCTCAGGTTGCAAACATTTGATATCAGTAAGGACTTGTGTTATTGTGTGATAGAAGCCCATGCTGAGGATTACCCCTTCCTCCCCCCCAACTCAACTCCCAACGGGGGGAAGTTTTATTCATGAATTATGAGCACCAGTTCCTCCAGTGAATCAGCCCCACCTACACTGTGTGTGGTATCTTGAAAGTTTCCCTGTCTTATGTGCTGCATTGTGAAAATGTCTTTATATTGGTCCTTGTTGTTGTTTTGCTTGTGAAGAGGTTCAGCAATTTTGAGTTGTACTTTTAGATGAACGTAGAACAGTTGGCAGCATGTCAAACCAAACATAAGAGGACTTGGCTAATGTTCTCTCTCTGGACGACTGATTTCATAGATCACTGTTGACTTACTTATAATCCTTGGCACTTGGCAACACCACTAGAACAGCAAATGAAGATAGAGAAAACTTGAGAATGTGTGAGATTACAGTTATCAGCTGATTGAATTATGACCAAGCCATGTCATTTCCTTTGTTGAGCCAGCAAACAATTTGCACTACAGCCACTTTTAGGAATTTCTATGGTGATCTAGACTTCTTTGATACATGTAGTATTTTATAGCGTCTGCTCAGTTTCTATGAAATGATATTTAAAATACTGTATTGGATTGTCATTGAGTTTTTGATATAATACAAAATAATACGAAAAGTATAAACATTTCTCATTCACAACAGCTGTCTTGCACAAACAATCACAACACTACAATGAATAGATCTTTGAGTTCAGAGCTATACTGCAAACTCAGAAAAGATGCACAAATTATGTGGGGGCCAAGTCTGACCTGTTCTGTAATTGTTGTGTCCATGGGTTTGATTTGTTGCTTTAGTCACATTATAGTGTCAGAATCTGATACTGGAAGTTACGAGCATGTAATCCTCATATATATACAGTGAAACCTCCCTATACCGCCACCCGTTATACGACCATTCCCGCATACCGCCAGCTTTTCGCCGTGGAACGGATCTGACACCTATACAAAGTCACTAAAAATCTCGTTATACCGCCATCCGCCATCCGCCAACCGCCAACAGTTTAACTGTTACATTCATAACTTGAGTATAGTAAATATTGCTCGTTATACCGCCAACGTAAATTTAACCCCCCACTCCCCACCTCTACCTAAATCCAACTAACAGACGGAACATCACTTGGCGCTACAGTCTGTGCTTGTTACTCAAACACCAATCCTACTACACACTCTTCGTTTTTTGGAAGCAAAGTCCTGATAGGCCTACTGATGGGGCATGCAGTGGGAAAGGCGGGTCACAGTTCAATCTCCTCTCGCTCAATAGGCCTAGAGAGTTTGCGAACGAACGTAAGCGCGCGCGAGGTGATGCTTCAACTGGTTCGCACCGGTCGCGGGGTACGATGCAAACAGCACACATTGATCTATGACGTTAGGCCTAGCGCTCGTGTGATTCTCCGACCCGGATGTGTAATGTGTAGTAGTCAACTTCTTTTCTTATCATTCTCCAACTTGACAAATGACACATACGCTTCCAATCCTTAGTTCTTGCTTATTTTTAATTTTAACTCTATTGTTTTAAAGGGACATGACTGCATTATTTTAGACATGTTAGCCAGTCCAATGTTGGTAAATTACTTATTTCCCTTGTTCTTCATGGTATTTTCGTTGTACCGCCATTCTCGTTATACCGCCATCTTTCTGTTTGCCCCTTACTTGGCGGTATAACGAGGTTTCAGTGTAATGACAATTTAGCAGAACGGAGCAGCAATGTTTTGAAAAGATGGGTGACATGAGGGAGAAGAGGAAGAAGAAGTACTTTATGTACAATTTTTTTGTCTTGTCTCTTCCTCAGGTGAAGATGTAACTTAATTGTTCTGTCGAAGATGACCACTTTCCACCACACAAGATCCACTTCTTCTTGTAGATCAGTGAAATTGTTACACCAAGTTCAGGATAATGGCTTTCTCTGTTATGACCTTCTGTCCAGTCCCAGATAATGTAATCTGTCATTAAAAAAGTTGTTCAGTCACAACAATGGTTTGACAGGATCCATTCAATCAAAATCTCCGTTCATCAATGTGTCTCAAGTCTAAAAAAACATCAGTCTCTTTATACATTCAGCTGAGACTAAGGTATCTTGTAAAACAAAACAAAAAAAAACAGATACAGCTGTATGATGTCATCTTATGCTGACCAAATGTTTGAGTATATTCAACTGTGATGTTAGTGGTCAAATATAGTGATTTGAGCATGTTTACCAGATCAGCTAGTGTTGCTTGAGAAGTATGATATGCTAATACTTCTTTTTTATTTCATTCCACGTTTTGCAGTAAAATTAGCTGTGTTGAGTTTGCCAAAAAGCCTTGTTTGCACAGTCTGGCAAAAGACATTGACCTTTGGCTTTGATGAGGGGAGAAACAAGATGGGGGGGGGTCACTAAGGTTTCTACCACTACGCAACCTCCAGTAGACAGAGTTGTTCTAGACAATTGGTCTTTATAGTATAAAAATAGTTTGCTACTTCCTTTGAGAGTGTGCAGTTACACAGTTATTTCCCCAATAAAACATTTCTCTCATTCTGGCCATTTCTTCACTGTATGTAAATCTGATATGGAAAGATTGTTTTCTTTCCTTATAGCTGCTAGCAAAAACAGACTTCCACACAATCCTTGAATCTCTTGGCAGTCTTTTTTGATGTCATAGAATCTCCTGAAATCTCAAATTTCTTTTTTTTTTCTCCCCTTCAAATCTCTGAGAATATGTGTAATCAGAAATGTACCTACATGGAGCAGTAAGGCCATATTAAGCTTACGAAGGCTTTGTAAGCGGCATCCTTTCTCCATTTGACAAAACCATGAGTTGTTTGTCAATGAGATTTATTTGACAAGAAATTTGTGTTTAGCGAAGGCTCCAAAAATACTCACGTCTCCTAGAAGTTATATCAGAATCTCTTAAAACCAGACGTTATTGATAAGTTCTGTGCTAGAAAAAGTAGAAAATGATGAAACATTACTTTGCTGATGCTACCAGTACTATTTAAAGAGTTTGACTTTCAGCCTGGTCTCACTTGTTGTGAAATTTATTACACTGTATTACTCAGCGGTATTGTGGCTGGGCTGGAAGTTGTTATTCTCAGTCTGAGCTGATTTTATATCAGGAGTTGATTTTATATTATTTCAGCTTGTACAGACTTGGACAGACAGATGTTTATCAGCTGTCCTTTGACACTTGTGTTTAACCAGTAATTTTTACTCTATTTACAAGGATTAGAAAAATAAATTGATGTGATGGAATAGTCAGAGAATTCTCCACATGTTTGTTAGTCAGACTACATTCCTTCATCTGCCACCATGTTTTCAGTAGACAGGATGCCAATCTTTTTCTGGGGACCACCACGCACAATTTTTTGTGAAGAGCAGCCGGGTTTGTTTATTTGCCACACCATACAAGGTATAGCTAAAAAAATTCCCATCTTCCTATAGTTTTAGATGCCAGCAAGTCATTTCTCTCACAGTTGCTCCACAATATGGTGGTTTAAGTTGAAATGGATGATGGAACAAGCTATGTCTGTGTCCAGCCTTTATTTGAACTTAGAACTTGCTGTTTCCTAAGGCCTGCAACTGAATTAGAAATGTTCCATGGAAGGTTTTAAAAGTTTTGTCCTGTGACATGAGCATCACTAAATATTCATAGAGAGGAATCTAGTCAGGTTCCTTTTAATGCCATGTCTTAGCAGTGTAACTGTAGATTTGTTGTGCCTAACAATGGTAATTTAAATACAACTAAAGACTATAATCAGATTCAAACTTTCAAATGAAATTCAGTATAGAAATTGTATCATTATGAGAAAGTTTCTAACCTAAGAATAACTCGAGAATCTCACCAAAATAAAAATATACAAACCACTTTTATGGTGTACCCTGCTGTAGAATGTTACTATTGATACAATAGTAAAATCTTCCATTATACACAAAATTTTGTAATTTCGAGTTTTTTATGTTGCATTCTGCTCTTTGCTTTAACAAAGATGTGATGTTTTGGTTGTTTTTTGTCCCAACATTATTTCAAAGCATGTTTATATCAAGATGAGATCCCTGTCAATGATTTAACACCCTGAGTTTAGTCAGGGACTGCTTGCTGTTGGTGTGGCCATAATATTCATCCTTATATTATTGTTTTCTTCATTTGTGATACTTGTTGAAATAGTAATCAGAAATAGAGTACCAACATGAGTCATTTTAATATTTTTGGCATTATACATGTCACATACAAATCATTCATTGGTTCACAAGAGGTGAGGATCTACAATGGTCTTGTGGGCTCAGGTATCATGTTTGTTCATGTATTTACTGTGAGGGGTTTAAAAGTATGTGATTTGCTATACATTGTACACAGGCAAGTACTTCAATTGTATTTGTACCTTCAGTGCTAGCAAGTTCAGATGGTTTTTAAAAGAGCAGTCTTGCTTTTTGTTTGTTGGATTGCACTGGATAGAATATTCTGTCTCCAGCCATGAGTATTGTAAAACATAATGGCAGTGTCCTCTGTGGGATGTTGATTATTAAATGTGCCAAGTATAGAACAGTGTGGTGGTTTTAACCAGTACTGCCTTTACTTCTTCCCAAAACCAAGTAATTATCTCTCAGTGAGAAGGTCATGTGTTGCAAATTTCATCTCTCTATATGTACCAGTGAAGGACCAAGCAAACATCTGTATTGTTAACCTTTTTATGTCACAATGCTTTCTGATACAGAATTCCCACTGCACTTAGAGTCTAAGAGCTGGCTGTTCTGTGTTCAAACTTTTAGTATATTAAGCAATGTAAAATATCTCGTTAGTTAAACCACAGCTTTGGAATCAGCAGAAAAATCGCTTGGCTGCGTTCAGTAACTTCAGTCTACAGAGGTTTATAAAACCTGTATCAGATACAACGTGTACTTGAAAATATTGGGATAGTCTGAAATACAGAATGTTTTAAAACAATGAAAGATGCCATGTCAGGTGAAAATAGAGCATCTGCTGATCATAAAAGTAACACTGGTATCTCTATTGCAGCAAAAGAATCCAGTAGATCTGTAGAAATACATCCACAAACCCAAGAGCAGCAGCTCAGCCACCATCTTGTTTTGGGTGTGAGATGTGTCTTCAGTGGACAAAAAATCACATGTGTCAATCCAAAATGCCAAGAAAATAAAGGGCAAATCATTTCATGAAAAGTTCGAACCATTCAATAGTATTAGCTGTTTGTGTTTCTCTAAGGAACACTAAAGAAATGCACCATAGGATATTGAAGCCGTGTCACATGGAAAGGTCAGCCTGTGGTTTTACAGAATTTGTTTCACAGATATTCTCATTCCATCGCTGGTGGATCAGATTTTGTTTCACAAATTGATGCTGATTTATTTGGGTCAGGTATCAAATGTGGGTACAATTTATAAATTTCAGAGTATACAACACAAGTTTAATATCTTTCTCTATTGCCTCTTCATCCTCTTTTGTTACAGCTGAACTCTGGGTCAGGACCATCATGTCCTGATCTTGGTATCAGCAGCGTTAAATCTCCCATTTTGCTTCTTTGTGGGGGGAACTGAAACATTCCCTCAAACATGTCACAGAATTTGTTGCTTTTAGTGTTGATGAGTGCTGCTTATCTGATCTACGCTTATCCCGTGTGCTTTTGCAATCAATATTTTACATACAGGTATTTAGTATAACTTTCATATGAAAAGTTTTCCAAGTTGATTTCAGTTGTCTGTCCCACCTTGTCCCCTACCACTGGCAGCTCTTAACACACTGTAGGCACCAGGTGATGGGAATCATATGTGCCATTACTTGAGCTTTAATTTTGCTTTACTTTTATTATGAAGGCTGCAGAACTGGTATATTCTACATGGTTTTCAGTGCGGGAACTGATCAGGTACTTGTCAAGTAAACATGTGTGAAATACATCAACATATTCAGTGGTCTTACACTTTGTCGAGTTGATTCTTTCTCGTTTGAATGGTTGTTATGTGAATGTCCATTGAAATTTAAAATTGTACTCATCGGCTAATGTGTAGGTTTTACAAAAACATTTGCACTCTGTGACAGTATTCTCATTCCATAATATGATTCAGACTGAGAACTGCTGTGTCATAAAGTATTTATATTGGCCAGTAGCGGATAAATAAAAAGAGTTCAAATTTTATCACAAATAATCAGTTGTTCGTAATTGGCATGAGATGGCAGTACCCAAATATGTTATGTACAAAAATGTAGGATAATTCAACACTATTTTCTTTCTGTCAGACATGCATACATAGTCTTGCACAATAGCACATAATATGCAAGTTGAGCTATTACCTTACCAACTGTTGAGAAGAGTGACTGGATGTGTCCTGACCTCAGAAAAAAGTGTTGGTCTGTGCTGGAATGCCAGCTCACGACAGGAGAGTGGTACGTACGTGACATAGGACTAGGACAGGTGAGTGCTAACATTAAATTCTGGTGATGGTTGGTATCGCTGGATCTGTCCAATCCTGTTAGTGTTAAATCTCTTTGCTTTTTCCTAGTGCCTTCCCACCTCCCCACTTTCTCCTCATGCCTTCCCACCTCCCCACTTTCGAACCCCAGCAGCCTCTCTTGGCTGCTATTAAAACTAATAAGTAATAATGGGCTTATGAGAGGCACCCTCTCTAATGACCAGTCTGTGCCCACATGCAGCCCCCTCCCACACACCGTGAGTGGAGAACTACATTTTTAGTCTTAAGTTACATTGAAGAAATAAACCTCCAGGCAGGGGTGTAGGACGGTGACTTTTGTTGGTAATCTAGTATTTGCATCCAATCAGCTGATTGAAACCACCAACTGGGATATGTACAGGAACTAAGACAAAAAACGATCGCCACTTTCAATCAACATTGTCATCTCACGTTACAAATAGTATTGCAAAAGCGCCAATGTAAAATATCTCAATTGGGTTATCGTTTAGCATCGTTGACAACAGACATACAACGGCAAGAATTTGTTTTTTGTTTTTTAATTTTAAACAAACCCCCCCCCCCCCCCAANCCCCCCCCCCCCCCAAAAAAAACGGTATTGAGACCTTCCTCTTGCTTCATCTAAAAGAAGCAGTTAGAAGATAGATGGTCTTAAAACCGACATTAAAACAAAAATGCAATGTTAAAAGAAAATTTGCGGCACTATCTAGACTACCAGCCTCTTGTCGTCGACGTAATGGGGTGGAGGGGGAGGATTGAAAAATTTCGAGAAAGCCTTCGCGGTTAAGATCTTACATGAGATGAGGAAAGAAAAGAATGTCAGTCGCACGGCAGAGTAATCAGTTTTTCTCCCACATTATTCGTCACTTTGTAGAAAACTGTACTGCTGTTAGATTCAATACACTGTGTATATGTGAGTTCTGAATTTGTGAGAATGTATACAGCGTTTTCAATTACTGGCGAGGAAAACTGGCTAATCTTGACGACGATGTATTGTCAATACTTGTAAATGCCTCTCTGGTGAAAAGGGTTATGTTTGAATACTTTACAAAATATTCAGGATTATTTATTCTGTACTAGATAGGCCTACATACTATAATATATAGGTAATATCACATTAACAGATTACATGGAAGCTACGTCGTTGTCTCCAAGTACTACATAAACCTTTGTTTTTGTTTCCTCACAATGGTCTAATTATTGTGAGTTCAGCTTTACTTGCGCAAATTACTTGTCACGAAAAATGTTCAAAGGACTTTTTACTAGAACAAAGTATGTATTGGGTAACCATAAGAGAAACACACATTTGCTGAAGACGATCGTTATTTGGACATCAGTTATAGTAAGTATGTTTTTCAATCCAAACAAAGCAGGACGCCAAATACATTTTATCGCTAGTCCTGTAGTGTCACTTCAGATTATTCTAAAATTGGACCCTCATAGTCATATGCACCTGATAAACCCGTCATTCGGGAGTTAGCGAAAAATTTATCTTCGCGGAAAGCCACTCCAACTTTTCATGAAAACTACTGTAGATCCCCGGCAGTAACTTAAGATCAATATTTCAACCCATCTCATTCCAAACACAGTAGTAACGGTCTCGAGCATTGTTAACCTGCTCCATAGTTCCCTCCCCGTTACCTGTCAATCACATAGTAAGTCTTAAATAACATAATGCGCCTATGTACCCCCCCCCNCCCCGCTTTGTTCATTATTTCATCTATGACAGAAGGATTAAGAATTGTATCATCCAAGTACCCAAGTATCAGCGTAAATTTGCACATTGCATGGCTTTCATGAGCGTCATCAAGTGTGTGTGTCCTGTTCTGAATCTTCAAGAAACAATTTATTATGAGACTTTGAGGCAATGAAAATGTCGAATCAAGCGAGAAAATATTCCTTTACTCGAAAAAAGAGATCAGCCCTGTTACAAACAACAGAGTGGATTGTATCTGATACCGATGCTATCGACAAGAAAGTGACTACAATAAACTTGCAGGAGAGTTTGTACCGTGGGTTAGAGAGAAGGGTGGGTGTTGAGCAGATGTTTTCTCAATCCTTAAATACCATGTTGACTTCTATACTGTAAGAATTGTGCCTGTAACCTCATCACTTGAAACAACAGTTCACCAGAATTTTCAAACGTATTTCTCTTGGAACTGAAGAAACGTCCCCAATTCCATTGTTCCAGTTGTTAGGAAAGAAACAAAAATAACAAAAACTATAGGTACAATTTGCTACAAGTGGCAAAACAAGATGTCTAGACAATATGTTCCCTCCACCAACACCCCCCNCCCCCCCCCCCCAAAAAAAAAAAATGGAATGTGGAGATCTTTGCACTGAATTAGCACCCATGGCCACGGGAAGATTTCTAGATTTCTGCTCATGCAATACCACGTTACCCATCGTCTTCCGCTGGCTAGATCTAAAGTTGGAGCTAGAGGTATGAAGTCGACAATGTTTTTTCCGTCTATTGGTTATAATAAAATTTTACATGGTCCCATCGCACATTATTGTTTTAACTTTTCCTCCAGATGTTAAAACATAGAAAAATGCCCCATGATCATCTAGAGTTTGAGAACATTGGCAGTGAACTGGGCTACCTAATATTGTAAACATTTTCACATAGTAAACAGAGTAGTCTTACCCACCTAGCAACCATGCAGCTTATACTTGAGTGGTTATTATACCTCATCTATTCTGAGTCTACGAAAGTATTTGCAACTATCTAAGCCTTCGAAAGTAAAATAGATTCGCCCTTTCCCACCCCGTGGGGCACACAGACGTGCCAATAGACTGTTATAGCAAATTTGCACGGAAGCCGTAGTGTTCGACCAAAGACCAATAATTTTGCACAAAGTTAGCTCTCTTCTAATTGCCAGATTGGCCAACAAACCAGGGGTATAATTCAGATGTTTTTCTCCAAAGAATAACGATTCAACAGAGACGACGCTCGAATTAAATAATATTAGCGTTACTCCTATTGCAGGTGTGTTGGCCACAGATTTACGCGCTGAATGAGCATGGTTCAGTGGGGGATCGAATGACCCACAAATGGATTTGAAGAAAAGCTCATGTGAGTGGACTTGCACGAAGTATTATATGATAATATTATGATGACTAAGCTTACGAAGCTCTTGGTTCTATATCAGTTTTCCGATTGAGATAGCATCACAAAATTACAGTTAGGGCTGACGAATCCTCGATTGATGTTGCGACATGATCCTACAACTCAGACAACATGCCATGGGCAAAGATAGATTTAGATGAATGAAACAGCTTATAGAGACAGGACAAATTAATCTTTTATAGTTTCCAGGGATGCCCTTTTCGTCTAGATGTTAAAGTTCAAAAGAATATAATCAACACTACAGGACTGCTTGATCACAGGATGGCAAATGTTCTGGCCATTCAGATAAGTATATCGCGCGTGCGTGTGTCGTAGCTTCCGGTGAAAAATTATGGGTTGCGAAAAAGTTCCCCGTACCCTTTGTTTGAAGCACTACACGTAGGTGAAGTGAAGTTTTATTTATAGAGATGTGCGTATGCTTTAAGCTGTATTATGAACTAGAAATAGGCGATAAATGCATATGTAGCAAGTACGCAACATTTTCGTGACACTGCATACAGTTAGGGCAGGCAGAGAGGTTATTCTGCTTACCGCGAGTTTAGACGAGGTGCCGGCGAATGGCTAGTCTAGTCACCTTATACTAGACTAGTCGCTAGTGTAGTGTGCGAGATTCCGAGAGGGGTTGCAGATTGTATGTTTTAATAAAACTTTTATGCAGTACCCTCACGACTGTTTGTTGACTGCTTAATTGTTTGCATTGATAACAGGGCAGAATCATGGTGCTGTCTCAAGTTGTGCTTGGCAGGCATAAATAATTAATAAGGAAAAGAAAGCACCCTTCTTGCCTTGTTGGGACAAAAACTTTAANTCGGACGGCACAAGTTTCGTATCCGTTAGTGTTTCTAGACTCTGAAATTCAACGATGTTGCGTATCAAACTGAATTTGATAAGGGTTTCAAGAACTTCAAATTTAGGTGGCCATTTTCATAAGCTTTTAGTTAAAACTTTTTTAAGCAAGTCAGCTGGTTTTTACCTGTTTCGTCTGCTAGGGGCCCTCTCGTCACCATGACATCGTATCGGGAATTCCCGATAACGCATGATATCATCTAGGGTGTGTTGAAGTTACTATGTTGCTTAGGTACTTTTTTGTTTTGTGATAGCACATATAGTCTTTCTCCCTCATCACTATGTCTGTTTCCATTGTTTTTTTCATGTGGTTTAATAAAATTTTTAATAAAATTAATCTTCCATCTTTGTATTTGTCTATATTAATAAATGTCACCATCATCATCACCATTACAATTATCATCACTGTGTCTGAATAAACTAATTGAACAGGAAATATGCATCATTATCATCCTCTCATTGTCATTATGGACACCAGTAGCAGCATTCAACTCACAATAGACAACTATCCCATACTTGTCACCACTTGTCACCAATACCATTAACATCAGTATAAACACTGAGCAAAGAATCTAGGCATAAATTGACAAGATGAACAGTTATGATGTAAAAAAAAAAATATCAGCAGAAATGTATGCAAGAAAATGTAAACAAAAGCAAGCATCATAAAATCCTCTGTATACTTTCAAGATGTTGACACTCACCAATACACCAATACACACTTGAAGGGTATCACCACTGGATCCCGACCTTCAACATACAGATCTTACTCACCTTCCAAAATGACTGCCGCGTATGATGCGGTCTTAAATGATAAGATCAGCGTAAATAAAGCTGCACAACTTTATAGCATTCCGAGATCCACTCTCCAGGACAGAGCAAGTGGGAGAGTAGATGCTGAAGCTACGAAATCTGGAGCGCTACCTCTTTTTTCTCTTGAGGAGGAGCAGCGGCTTGCAAAACACATCAAGGAGCTTGCTGCCTTTGGGTATGGATGCTCACAAAAAGATGTCATTGGCCTAGACACAGATTATGCGATGCAAATAGGGGAAAGAAGTAATGACCAACCACTATCACGGGCATGATATTATGGTTTTCTGGATCGATGGCCAAACGTGCGTCTTATGAAACCGAGAACCCTCACAGATCTCAGAGCCAAGGCACGTTGCAAGGAAAATATTACTAGTTACTTTGAGAAACTTGACAAGATATTGGACAACAAATTGAAAGACAAACCTCACCTCATTTACAATGTGGATGAAAAAGGAATACAGCTAGATTACACACCACCCAACATTGTTGCACCTGTAGGGATTAAGCCTCAAGTGATGAGCAGTGAAAAGTCGTCAATCACAACAGTCTTGGGATGTGGCAGTGCGGTTGGACAACAGATTCCTCCATTTTTCATTTTTGAAGGAGTTAGGAGAAATGGTGAATTGATTGAGGGCAGTACACCTGGAATGGATTTTGCAGTGTCTGAGAGTGGGTGGGTGAATTCTTTGATTTTTCAAAATTACCTCAGCGATCATTTTCTACCTCAAGCTGTGAGAGGAGATGGAGACCAGCACATCCTTCTACTATACGACGGTCACAGATTACGTCTCACCTGACTGGGGAGTGGAAAATCATCTTGTTCGTTCTCCCACCCCATACCAGCCACATTTTACAACCTATGGATGTTGCCTGCTTCGGACCCTTTGCCAAGATTTTTCAGCAGCTCGGCCCATTCATTCATGAGGGAGAGCGGAATGACCCTTGACAAGAAGACCCTTTGCAGAGTGGCATGCAAGGCCTATGTCCAAGCATTGTCACCTACAAATCTACAGTCAGCCTTTAAGAAGACTGGAATTTACCCATTCAACCCCAGCATAATTGATGCATCTTCTCTAACACCAGGTGATTACATTAGAGCGATGCAAGGAAAGGCTGGAGATGTGGAGAGAAATGGTGAAGCAGCAGAGCCAGTAGAGAATGAACAGGTCCTGAATGCTGCATCAGAACCAGCACAAGCAGGCAATGGGGATGACCTGGCAGTTAGAGATGTCCCTGATGTTGGTTCCTCAAATAACATTCCATTTTCACCTACACAAGCCGTGAATGATTCTGATTTTTTTGCCAGTAGGTTACCCCAGATGAAGAATCCACCAAAGAAGAAAAGGAGATGCATCAGCAACATTGTTGCTGGCCAGGCAATAACTGAAAATGATATTGGCTCGCAAGTAAAACTTCACGTTTCCCAACAGGTCTCTGGGAAGAAAAAGAATGGGCCAAGTAAGGCAGTTTCAGAACCAACATCAGAAATGAAAGAAGCATCCAAGACAAGGAAAGCTCTTTCCAGAAAAAGAACATTGGGCTCACAGAAACCAGTGAAGGCAACACTCAAGAAAAGGAAGATAGTCCCTGATACTGTTGTCTCACAGCAACCAGGTCCTTCTGGTCTGTGCCAGCCCCCTTCTGAGAGCAGTCAGAGCAGTGATAGTGGGGCTTCTGAGTCTTAAGAAGATATGTGCTCTGTTTGTGGGCGTTTTTCTCCGCAAGCCCTGCAGGGTGCAGTCTCCCTCATTATTGTGAAATGGGTCAAGTTTGATTACACAGGATGCCCCCACTGGACCCAAGTTTCATTTTGTACCCCATTTAAGCAGTTAAAGTTGTCAGGCTGGGTGATACCTACATCTGTCCTTGCCATAACCAGCCAACAGTGGAGGAATAGTCCACATGGCAGCCTTCTTGTTTTCCATGTTTTGCAAGTTTTCAAGTTCAGCATTGGAATTTATAACTTTCATAGTTTCCAGGTGCACAAAGTTTTCATCTACAAGTTGTGAGTTCTTCAGTTAAACCTGTCTCCACGTTTGTTGCAAGTTATAGTTGTCTGAATGCACCCTGCCACGCCCACCCCATAGCGGAACCTCGCTGCCGAAAATACATGACACTTTCAAAATGGCGGAATACTGTGGTAGCGCGCACTTTTCTGAGCTGTGTTTCCGTGGAAATGGATATTGACACGAGAATCTATTATATTTCGAAGGTCAGATTGACAAATTATTGTTTTACCTATGTTTCCAGTTCATTTTTCATTCATGAAGTTGGCATTTGGTCGTTTTGTCGTTAGACTGCCGATAACCCATGTCACCATAGTAATAAGGAAAAGAAAGCACCCTTCTTGCCTTGTTGGGACAAAAACTTTAAAGGGACAGGGGAAGCTATTTGCTTCACAGTCTAAAAAATCCACAGTATTTTTTCATAAATTTTCAACCCCTTACCCGTTTCCTTCGCCCAAGCACCTCCGAGAAAATGGACTGGTTGTCCGGTCAGTGCGGGATTCGGGAATTATAAGGCTTGACGTCAGAAAGCAAGAGGCAAGCTAATAGTCATTATGCAAAGAGAATTATCCACATGCAATAACTTTCGTTGGCTCTAATTGTTATGCCTTTTTTTTATTTATCGTTGACGTTGAGAAGTGAGAAAATTCTTTTGTTAAACTGTGTGAACAACTGCCCGACTTTTATCGCAGTGCTGTAACTTTAGAAAAGGGAGGATAAAATAATATTTGAGAAAAAGGAACAATTGTCTGACCACTATTTGAGTCTATTTATTAATGTTTGCACTGCCTTTGTAATTGTATTGTTGTCTGCTGTGTGGTTTAGTGAGCTCTCACTGGCTAAGATTCTGACAATATAAAATTATTATTTGCTGAGGAGCACTTTCAGATAATTTAGATGCCGCCACAGTCAAATTTTCTTTGCTTAGGAGCAGCAATAGTTGTGTCACTAGTCATAAAAAAGGGCTTACAAGAGCAGATCAAAAAATGGACACATCGACGTGACATGAAATTTATTTTGACCTTCTCAATCATTTTGGTCAGAGATGACCACAGAAGCAGTGTATAGAATACCTGTGAAAACTTTTGTAGTTTTGAAAAATTGAATCGGTCAATCGGTCTTCACTATCAATGAGGGGAATGACATAGATCCTAGTATGGGTTGTGTGGGCACAATTCCAGGGATGAGGGGGGGAAATAAGGCAAGGAGCAATAGGGTGGTGGAATAAGAATCTAAGAAAAACGGGGTAAAAAGCAAAAAAACTAGATGCTAGTAGAGAGGGAGAGAGAGAGAGTGTGTGAAAGAAGCCAAGATGCTTTTGTCCTCTGTGTCACTGTTCATTACCTGCCTTCTAGCTTTTTCAGGCTCTCACTTTTTCTTATTGCTTCTATTCCCTCTCTCACTCTCTCTCTCTCTCTCTCTCTCTCTCCAACCTTTTTCTTGGGGCTTTAGCCCAAATGTGAAAATTAAGAATGGTACAGGCCCAAATAAGCATCGTACAGGTTGGAAAATAACCGGCGAAAAAATAATCATACATGTACAGTCAAGTCCGCTTAACTCCAATTCGCTGGGACCACCCCAATGAGTTGGAGAAATCAGGATTCGACTAACGATTTCCAAGGCGGGTCAACCGTATGCGAGCGAGCCAGCACCCTGGGGAGGTCACGATGGTAATTCAACAGGGGATGTAACTAAAGATGGCATATTGGGGAAGTATTTTAAATGGGATTATTTCTTTTTCTAAGAAATCGCTCTGAGTAGTAGCTTAATAGATGAAGAGGCTGCCGCTTTTTCCACTTGTTCCCGGTTTGTCAAGATCGTAGAAAGCGTGCTAACGAGAACGCCATATTTCTCAGCTATGACATTCTTCGACATCGCACCTCTGTCGATATCCTGGAGAATGTTAATACTCGACTCAATGGAAAGAGTCTTGAGGTTTCTCTTTACAGGATTAGAGGAAGCCATTATTTAGAGGACAAATTCAATTTAATTCAAGTTGAAAATGATAAAGATGAGTCAACCGTACGCGAGCGAGCGAGCACACTGGGGAGGTCACGAGGGCAGCCTCTTGTTTATTTACCGTCACAGTGCAATGGGCCAGTGTATGTATACACTGCTGCCGAGATGTTTAATTATCGATCGATTTTTCAGCACCGCCGAGCCCTCCCGCATTCTCTTCCCCCTACTGTCTTATCAGCGGTGGTATAATACACACGCCCTACTTATTGTGCTACTTATTGGCACCCGCAGTGTCCAGTTTTATTGCCTCTCTCTATCCGCGGCACCGTCTTGTTTGTTTTTCAAGCCGTCGGCGTTGGTTAGTACCACGTGGGGAAGACACCAGGAGGTGATTTTGCCTCTGTGGCAGCTCTGAGCAGTTGGACTAATCAGAAATGGGCATTAATTACTTCGTCTTATGCAAGGATAATTAATAGACACAAAGAAGGAAAAAAAAACTATTATTTCTTTTTATTTCGACTAATAAATAATTGGAGGTATCCGGTTTCGACATACATGGACTCGACTGTACGATTATTCAGGCATTCATAGTAATGAGATTAACATAACAAATGAGGACTTAATATCAAGATTCCACTGTTCTGGACTAATTAGTAGCCATGCCATGAAAATAAAATGTAATTAGTCAATTAGTTAGGACCATATGTCTTAAGTAAGGAAATATTCTCCCGCCTCTTCTCTTCTCCTCCCCCTCCCCCCAAACACATATATTAATTATTATACACACACAGACAGAGACGGAGGGGGGAAGAGAGAGAGAGTAGTGGTCAGGTTTGAGTTATATGACTAGACTAAGAGTGCTCAAACCTTTTTAGAAGGTGGACCAGTTATCCTATGCTGAGAGCCACATGAGGGTCCTTATGCCTTAATCTATATTGTTTGATAAAAGTTGTCGTATTTTGGTCCCTGAGTCAGCATTTGGACCCATGACAAGTCCTACAACGAAACTCCAATAGCACCATCAACTTTGCATTATGATTTCTAAAGATTTGTTGGAGTATTTTGATGTTCCATACACTATACGGAAAATGTCAGCCCTTGTGTATCTCATTTGATCAAATTCAATTTGTTTTCAGGTCTCCACTTCTCGTCTTATTGAAGCAAATGTGACCAAAATGGCACCTGCACGAAAGAGAGGTGAGTAGCCTCAGATCAGATCAGATTATGTTAGGATTAAGGTGTTTTTGTATGGTTGTTTATTTAAATTTAAATCAAAGACTTCTAAAGTACCAGAGGATACGTGGTATAAAATTGTTTATGCATTTTTGAAAATGTCATGTATGGCATAGAATGAATGAACTTAAAACATGGGCATTAAGAGGAGGATGAAAAAAAATCATATTATTATTTGGTGCAGTAGAGTAACTTGACACCTCTCCCCCTTTTCCCACAAATAAAAGTTCTCTTACTTACTTTTGACATGGTAACCAGAACCTGCCTCTTATCACCAGCAATTCGCTCTACAAACATCTTGTAGAAAAAGCATTCATTTAGGGCATCTTAATCTTTTTATGGAGAGATCTTGTGTTTATTTTTCTTTAGTACTGTGTAATATTGGAAGTAGAACTGAATTTTATGCTCTATATCGTCTCAGGCATTTCTCAGGTCAAAGAGAGTGAGAGTGCTAGGAGGTCGTCAGCAAGGTGAGTTCACAGACATGTTTGACAGTGACAGTAAAGAGCTGAATGAAAGTCCGAACAAAGAGCATGTTTTTTGTTTTAAAATTTCATCTGTCCCTTCATAATTTATATGGACCTGGAAGTTTGCCTTTCTCTCCTCCTGACCTACCACCACCCAAAAGATGACCAAAATTTTAGGTTGAGTCAAATACATTCTCTAGGTTTTAGTCAAATCAACAAATTAAAATGTTCTAGAGATGATTTTTTTTTTTTTTTTTAAACACATTAACTCCCCCAAGCCGGATTTTCTGGCTCAAGCCGAAACCTGTTTTTGACCCCAAGCCGGAAAATGTGGCTCACTAGTTAACAATATAATCTTCGAAAGAACGAAAAGCCGAACGTATGAAACTTCTGTGCATGCGTGAGTTTATTATCAATAACTTCCTTCCGCGAGATTCGATCTTTAAAAAAGTTATGTATGCTTTTTAGGAAGGTGCCTGCTGAATTTATTGTGATTCCGAAAACAGCATGGGTCTGTTGGTGAAAATCCTACGGGGAGTCAAAGAGTTAATAGTATTATTTCAGGTTATTCTCACTGTCTGCGGCTGTCAGATTTGTAAATCTAAATCGAGCCATTTTCTGATGGTTAAGGCAGCCTGGGAAACCCATTTATGTCAGGTGGTGGTGAAGGTGTACACCATGTGGTAGATTGTGATGTGTTTTGTTGATATGGGTGTGTTATGTGAATTTATTGTTCATCTGAGACAATGTTCTCACAAATTTTTGCATGAGTTTTAGTATGTTATTAATGATGGGTGTTGGTTTATACAGTGGCACCTCCGAGAAAAGACTCTCTCAATTATGACTTCCTCTCGATTATGACCTAAAATCTTGTGACAGACCGGTTTTTCTATATGAACGACCTCTGAATAGTGACTCCCTCCGAAATCCGACATGTGCCCCGCCCGGAATCTTCGTTAATTCTTCCCGCATTGCGACCTGCCCGCATGGTTCGAACATGTTTAGTTGTGTAGTTTGTCGCGGCTTAGTCATGACCAACACCGCGTGAGCTGCTCGAGCCTCGTTGATTCAGTGCACGATTGATAGGCAAGGAGCAAGGCAGGCCTAGGCTACTCTGTCCGTCCCATGTATGAACACGTTGGCAACAATGTTACTTACGCCAGTTGAATATGATTGGACCTAGGAAATGAGGTCATCAAAAATAAGCCAATGAAATACTACATAGACTGTATGGTAGGCTGGGTGACACCAGCAACTTTTCAGTATCGCATTCTTCGAGTCGACACCATAGTAGTGTAGCTGAACAGGTGTTGCCAAAGAGTGGACAGAGTCATGACGTCATGATATTATTATGTGATTCGCGTCATGATATTATTATGTGATTCGAGGTGTCGGAGCCAGCCCGCAACATGACACAATTCGCTGTTGAGGACTCCCGACTGACACTGCCAGGGCACATGTCTGAGTTGCTATTTGCATAAGGAGACATTACTTGGGAAATGATTTTATGAGAATTATTGCAGTGAGTGCCAGTGAGGCAGTGTTGGAAAACTTATTATGTTGGGACTCCAACCCTGGTATCAGAGAGTCAGCTCAAAAGTCTGTATTGCCAGTGTCAACACTGGTGTTGGAGTTATGCCAACTCCTACTGTATGTTATTTGCACTTTTTTTTCCCACGTTGTCACTCCCCAACGGGTGCACATCAGGTCATAATTTTTATCTAGATCTTGGCTACACACATTAACCATTTACCCCCTAAGCCACCTGCCCAAGACGAATTCCCAATCCCTAAGAGAAGGGAGATAACTCTTTAAAAAAATGACTTTTTTAAGGGGGGTGCGCCTTCTGAAAAGGGGGTCTAGGTGTTAAAATATCGAAATTGGGCTTTTGGTATTTTTAGACACTTTGACCTCTTCTGCTATGAGAAAAATAACCGCTGAGGCCAGAAGCATCCGTTTTATGCCCTGAAAGGGCACCTCTAGGTGTCATCTTAGCCTTGTATAAACGCACTATCAAAACTTCATATGCGTTTTTCTCAAAATGTTGTTTTTCTCCACTTTTTTCCCTAGGCTTTTTTATTTCTAAACCGACTGACTTCAAATTTGGAATATATCTATCCCATAGAAAGTGTTTTAATAAAATGCATCCTTTTTTCTAGATTTAATTCACGTTTTTGAAAAAAAGTCGATTATCTGGTGGAAAATTGAGAAAAATACACATCCGTCAACACACATATTTCAAAAATTTTTTACCGACATTGTATGATAAATAAACAAAAAACAAATGCATTTTATTATTTTTATAGAGCTATTTTATAAGTGTACAACATTTGAAATGATCACATTCAAAACTCTAGGAGCCTTAGGCTTTTGAAAATAGCTCATTTTCAACACACGAAATCCAATATGACGGCGTTGCCATGGCAACCGTACACAAAACAAAACAAAAATCCACATTTTTCCTATAATTTGACCATGCTGAATATGAATTTAAAGCTTAAAAAGTCCCTAGTTCAAGCATTCACGATTTCACTCCCAGGAGGCGCACCCCCCCTTAAAAAAAAAATTCATTTAAAAAAATCTAATCCGGCACAGGTTGCACCTATTCACTGTCTCATAGTCATACATGTTTCCATCATAAAGCTTCACGATAGAGGTGTAAAGCATCCTCCATCACCTCAAAAAAAGCCAAAAAATCTATGACAACTTCAAAAAATCACAGAGAAGCAACCACTCGCCCGAATTTCTTTAAACAAACACTAGAAGGAAGTTTGTTTTCCACAGCTTCCAATTCCACAATTTTTAATTCCGTTTGGCGACATTCAGAACGTGCAATGCCGTCCGTAACGAAACAAATCTAAAACGGCGACCCGCGGCAACTGTAGGGGTTTACCGATAGCGGCGACTGTAGGGGGTAAATGGTTAACTCAGACCTGCAACTGTAAGCAGCCACATGTGAAAGGCACTCGTGTTTGAGGAGTGAGTCAATGTTGTAAAGAGGAACATAGCTGGAGAGACTGCAAAGCGTATTGCAGCGACATTATGTGTGGGCAAAACCCGTCTCCACTAATATTAGCATGAACCTCTCAGTTACAACTCCCTCCCAGTTGACCTTTCTCGTGAACATTTACAAAGGTCTCATCTTGGAGGGTCCACTGTATTAAAACACAAAAAAAAAGATAAGTGGAGCACACTTAATACGAATACGTTTAGTACATAAACACTGATACTGAGTACAGTATTTTTGGTCCTAAATTTTCTTCTCTAAATATACGTATGTGGTTCATATTTTCATATGCATACGTATAAATTCTTTTGGTCATTCCCAAGGTATATGCCTATGCATGCTCCACTGTACTACCAGTGAATTGTTCTAACCTATCAAACAGCCACTGATGAACACCAACAGAGCTTGTACTCAATTTCTCATTTTTCTCCTATGAGAGAGAGTGAGTGTTCACTTATTGCTATTATATTGGTAAGCTGTTCTTGACTCATCTGGAAAAGTGATTTAGTGTTGCTTGCAAGCAAGATGAATAACATTCATCTCTGCCATTTCACCATAACACTTGGAATGAGAATATTAGAGTTGTCTCCCAACCAGATCCAGAAATTGGGCATTCCTTAAGATATGTTACTGGCTAAATATGTTATTGGTCTATTGCAATCAAGATCAATTAGTATCAGATGCACTGGAAATGAAATTTATGACAGTGTAATAGGTCATAAGATGATGAATGGTCTACCACACAGAGGACTTTGATATTTTAAACCTTTCATGGGCTGTATGTCCGGCTTGGAATGTGTTTAAAGAAATAAGCTGAATAACATTCTGAATGAATATCTCTCTTTTTTTTTTGCTTTGTTTTTGGCAGGTCTAGTTCAAGCCTAGTAGTAGCAAGCAAAAAACTGAATGATGATGGAGAGAGTACTCCCAAACGAGCCAAACTTGGTAATAAATCTTCCCCATCTTCATCTGCCATCAAACTTGCAGGGAATACATCGCGTACTGCCCGCTCAGGCACACCTCAAACAAGAAATAATTCCCCTGTCATCACACAGATAAAGAAGTCTGGTGAGGAGAAGAAAAATTCAAAAGTTGATATCAAGGCCACAAAGGGACAGGGGATCCTACCAGTATCACAGCAGAACAGATCATTGTCAGCAAGAGCTGGCAGGTCATCCGCAAGTTTAGAGGTCAAACTGGACAGTGGACCAACAAGAACTCCCACCAGAAATGTGGCTCAGATGAAGACAGACAAGATGAAGACACCCACTAGGGAGAACACAACCAGCAAAGAGAGGACAACATCTCCAAGCTTAAGAGAGAGTAGAAGAAAAGCTAGTAGCACAACAGATAGTACTCAGTCAGCAGGTGAGAAGAAGGATGGGCAAAGGAGGGGCAAACCTCAGCCTGTTGATGACAAGAAAGGAGTAGATGAAAACTCAAAGAAAGCGAAAGGTGACCCGGATAGGTTGACTCCCCGAGTTGCTAGAACACGAGGAAATGCAGGGGCCAGAGGTGAAACAACCCCTGACAAAGGGGAAGAGAAGGCAACACAAGAGGGCAACATGTTGGCATCACCAAGCAAAGCTAAGAGAAACAGTATAGCAGTAGCAACTAAACAGTTGAGAGAAAATGAGGAAGACAAGACTAATGCAAGTCCACATGAACTCTCAAAAGGGAAGGATGTGAAAACTCCAACAAGAGTGTCAAGATCTAATGCAAAGCAAGAACAAAAATTCACCCAGAAAGATACCCAGTCTGCCAAGAGTAAAGTGGTATCTGAAAAACAGAAAGAAACTGAACTTGAGGAGAAAGAAGCAGAATGTGCGGAACCAGAACTCTTACCAGTGAGACAATCACGGTCCTCTTCCAAACAAAGCATGGAGAAAAGGTTCTCACCACGAGTCAGTTCAGCTGCTGCTGCTAGTATAACACCAGACACAGAAGGAAATGAAGAACACAAAAAGACTAAAGAAGGGTCAGATCAAACACTTGAAGTGGTCAGCCTGCGAAGCACGCGTGGAAGTAGCCAGAGAGTGGATGAAACCCTGAAGACTCCAGAAAAGTCAGGTCAAAAACAATCTCAATCTCCACCAGCAAACACACTGTCAGCCAGCAAAAAGACAAATAAAGCATCTAAACGCAGCTGCCAAGCTTCCTTGTGTGAAATTATCCAGAGAGAGAGAAAAAAACGGAAAGAGGAGCATGAGTCTCATGCAGCTGCAGATAAAAGTTTGGTGGTGGAGATGTCGATGAAAATGAAGGGAACTTCTGTTGGCCTTGAGGCAGGTGGGAAGCAAAATGAAATAAATGACAAAGTCTCTGAACAGCAAAAAGATGCTAGATTGGAAACATCAGCAGCTCACAGGCTGGATACTTCAAAGCAGGTGGACAAAGGAAATGGCAAGTCTGTGAGTAATGATGCTATGGATGTGCAGAAAAGTGACTCTGTAGAGCTGAAACAGGCACTCAAGGTAGAGATCAAGGAAGAGGAAGAGAGCATCAATGAAATGGAATGCAAATTAGTATCTAGTGGCAAACATTCGAGAGGAGGTGAAGTCCATTCCAGAAGAAGTGAAGCACAGGAAGTGAAAGAGAATGATAGTGATACCAGTCAGACTGAGGGGAAGATAAAAGAGAAGAGTGAAGTTGAATCAGTGTTTAGTGAGGTGAAAGAAGAGTTTAAGAGTCATGAGAACGAGTTGCTAGAAGTTGATATCAAATGTCCTGCAGCTGAGGTTGATAGGAGGATGGTGAAGGGAAATGTTGCTGTTGAAAATATTGCATGTAAGAATGAGAAAGCTGGACAGAAATGTATGGGTGATGACCCACAGATTGGCAAATCATCATCAGAACAGTACTCAGACACACTTGCTGACAGCAAATGTCACTTAGACACATTGGCTGACAGCAAACTGGACTCCGACACATCACCTGACAGCCAACAGCACTTGGATATATTGCCTGACAGCCAACAGCACTCAGACCTATTGGCTAACACCAAACAGCAATTAGACACATCGTCTGACACCAAACAGCCGTCAGACCCATCAACCGACAGCAAACAGCTCTCAGATGGTCAGCTACAGGCTGATGCAGTGTCACACAAGGAAACACTTCTGGAAGTCCGTAATGAAGTGTCAAATTCTTGTGAGACTAGTGTTACAAGCTCTGAGGGCAGGGGTGGTGTTAAGTCTGCAGTTTCAGACCCTGATGATAATCACAGTAACACGGAAACTTCCAGAAAACCACAGACAGAATCTCTTAAGGAACTGACACAAGGTGCTGTTGTTGAGGAAATGGTCATTGAAGGGGAGGTGCAGTCAAGCACAAAAATTGGTCCTGAGGGTGATGAAAATGTCCACGTCACAGACAGCATTGAGCAGCCGGAAGAATTCACAACAAACTTGGAGACCAGTGTGCCACAGACTGACAGCACAGAGCTCAGAGTGTCACAAGCTGAGAGCATAGAGGTGTCTGACACACAAAATCCAGTGAGTGTGGCATCTGAGTGCACTGCTGTGAACCATGTGGTGCCCTTCACTTTGGAAATACCAGATCTTCCGTCATCACAAACTGAGTCCACTGTTGGACAGGTGAAGGAGGGAGAAAAAATAATAAAAGATCCAGTAAAATGTGAAGATACTATGACGCAATCCCAGGTTCAGGAAAAGGTCAAGGATTTGGACATAAAAACTGGTAAAGGAAAACCAAAAGATGAAGCACTACCTTTGCTTGAAACTGATGTTGAGATTAAGAAGGAAGTGAAAGAGGAGGAGGAACATGTTGAGAGGATGTTTCCAGGCCTTGTGGAGGAGAAAATTGAAATAAAAGAAGAAAAGGAAGATGATTTTGAAGTCGTGGCTGAGTGGAGCTCTGCTTACGTGGAAACAGATGAAATGAATTTGGGCTTTGATACCATGTCCCCAGAGGCAAGGCAAGTAGACAGTGATGGAGAGCCACAGGTGGAGACTCAGGTAATAGCTGAAGCTTCAAGAGAATCTCCTGCTGCTCCACAGGTTGTTGAGACTTCGGTCAACACTGATGTTCTGGCTGGCTTTCGTAGCACTGGAGTAATGACGACCCGTACAACCAAAACTGTCATAGTGGAACCAGGATCCACGACGTCTGGACCAAGAGTTGTCACTACTCGTACCGTTAGCTCAGCCACAGATGATGATGTAATCATTGGGGAAGTTGAGCCGCCAGCACCAACCACAGTGGCTTCTGAAGTGATTATCTCCACCACAGATGTCTTGCCACTTGTCAGTGGTACGACCACACCCTCATTACCAGTTCATTCAAATACTGAAGTCACTGATGTTTCAGGAATACAGCACAATGTTTCCACTACAGTCTTGAACACTGTGGCTACCACAAACCCAGCAACTAATCTGTCAGAAATAAAAATTCATATGGCCTCTGGGAAAACAACAGTGATCAGTGTTAAGCGACGTGCCTCAGATGTGACAACTTTATCCACATTGGGACCAACCATCTCAACAACTGGTAATTTGCAGGCAGTGACATCATTAGCTCCAGGTGTTTCAAAAAATCCAATCACATTCCACATGACAACCACAAAACAGTACCCCATTGTCTGTTCTGTTGAGCCCACTGTCAGCCCAGGTGTGACTAAGGCTCTTGTCAACCAGACAGTGATCAGTCCGGCCTCGCTTAGTAATAAACTCCCTCACACAGTCTACAAGTCCATTTTTCCTGGCCGCGCTCGTTCCCAGTCCCCAGTTTCTCTTCTCAAACCCATTGTCACAAGCAGCTCTGCCTGTTCCAGTCCAATTACAGTAGTGTCGGTGGAAAGACCTGCAGCCACATCTCCTTCTCTACCCTCATCCACTATCATAGCCTCTACCCAGGACAACTCAGCTTCACTCACTACTACAAATATAACAGTTCTCGGTGCTCCTGGTCCATCAGTTTCCACAAAAACATCCACTGAATCTCCAGCACCAGTTGTTAAAGATGCTGATCTGGCTGTGTCTAGACCAGCAGTGACTAAAGCTGATGCAGCAGTGGGCACTAAAGATTTACTAACAGACACCAGTATGAAAACTGGCTTGGAAAAGTACAGCCCGGAGGATATGGAGGATGATGAGCCATTCCACACCAAAGATGGAGTTATTTTGCCCAGGAAAAGTAAGTGTGCATTGTAATTTTTTAAAGTCAACTTTTAGAGACAAGATATCAATGGATTTTGCACTTTTTCATAATTTTATTTATGTAAGTTTCCTGCTCTAACTTCTATTGTTACTATCTGAAATATGCTCTTTAATTCTACTGAATTCATCCTCCTATACTAATTTTAAGCAATTACTCCTGAATTATAGTACATAATATTAGAGTAATATTCAGATAGGTAGAAAATTAATGAGAATGTGGGGAGGATCTATACATTTGTTTTAGCTACACCACGAAAACTACATACCTGGAGACCATAAACCCATAAACGTGTATTTGTAAGGATAGAGGGAATGTAGACCTTGGAATTAGCATGTTCAGATACAATGGACCAGTAATAACATTAAAAACATGAGACATTTTGTACCTAGTTATGGAAATGATACGTTTTTGAAACTATGTGGCTTATAAGTCACTTGAATGTGATTGGCCAGAATTCCACCCTGACATGTTATATGCAATGGAGTTTAATGCTGGCAACTTGCTTCCCATTCAGACACCAGTGATACGGTTAACAAAGTTAGGTTGCCCTTTATCTCATTCAGAATCCCTAACAGAAGTATTTCCACCTTCGGAATCACTCATTTTATAATGTTTTTCCAACAAAATTGTCCCCCAGTTTGGCATCTTGACAAACACAGTTGAATGTCAGTGACAGGATTTTCAGCAATTGGACAGAGGCAAATTATTAGGGGCTTAAGATTAAAGGTTGCAGCCAGCAGGGGTGGAATTTCATGTATAGAGGATAGTGCAGCAAGAGTGGTTGATTTCAGTATTAAAATCAATTGTCTTGGCTTAAGTCTGGAGTTATCCCTTGTAAGTAAATACAGTAAATACCTGATAACACAAATTCCAGGGTATAACAAAATTGTGTTTGTGTTATCGAGAATTTGTGTAAAGAAGAGTACATTGGAAATAAGGCAGTTGGCCCATTTTACACATAAAAACTAATTGTTCTATAAGCTGGGTTGTCTCTGGGCGGTTACGTTACAGAAGACTCAGAGGGGGGGCATGTCTGGCTAAAGTGGTCGAGGGAGGCATAGCCATTATGTAGCGAGCGGGGTAATGGTGGAGCATCGTGGGTGGAAAACATCACACTGGCAATGCAAACGAAAAAGGAGAGTTGAAGCAAAAACTACGGTGTGGCCCAAAAGATGTTCACGTTATCGAGATCCTTTAGAATTTTAGTTCGTGTAAACGGAATTTGGGATGCATAGATTATAGAGCGAAAAAAAGTCAGGGACTTTTTTTTTTTTTTTTTGTACGTGTAAACAGAAATTTCGCGTTAAACAGGTTTGTGTTAAGTGAAGTCTGCTGTACATTACCATATACACATGCTGTGCATTTGTCACCCCTGGTATCACTTATTTGACAGTGGACCAAATTGACCAGAAAGTGATGTTTGTGGCAAAGACAAAATCCTTATTAGTGTGACTGTTATGTGTTCACAGACAAAGAGTGTCCTTGCCCTGGCTGTGATGGGACAGGTCATAACACAGGTCTTTACACACATCACAGGAGGTAAGGCTCATATGTGCTTTTGTGATGCTAAAAGGCCACGTATTGCCAAAGAAACTAAGTTTTGCAATTTACCCATAACACTGTTTGGAGGTTATGATAGAGCCTGTCATTTATCAGTAAAACTTTTTACGAAGAGTTTGTGCACTAGGCTTGGTGCAAGACGGGGTTTGATAAAGTGCGAAAACTGGCAATGGCATCTGGAGACAAATGGCTAAAAGAAACAGTTTTTGTGGACCAGGAGAAGATTCACTGTTGAGAAAATTTCATGGATTAGTCCTTCTTGTAATTAGTTCAGTCAGTCATTGTATGTTCTAAAGCATTACATTATTAATATGTTAAGTACCCTTGCCCCATTACCCAACCTTTTTGATCTAAAGGTCATATGAGCTTGAGCCTTTTGGCCTGGTCCTGGCTTCTCAACTGTGATATACGTACAGTATGTTCATTTTGTGCAAATATAGTGATTATTGTGGAATATGTTTCTGTCCATCAGCTTATCTGGCTGCCCCAGAAGAGCTGAGTTACCGCTTGAAGTCATTGAAAGTAAGTGAACAAATTTTGATTCTTGACACATTGCTTTGGTAGCGATTGCTTGTTCATGCTTGTAAATGAGGATCAGAGAGAAAGTCACTTTCTTGCTTTGTGTTCATACTTTTTAATTAATTGTATAGGGTGCTTCAGAACGCTGCTCGCTGAAACAGAGTCCCCCAAGCGATCTATTTTTAGCCGTGCCGTACGAACCAGCGGCTGACTGTTACCTTCATTCATGGGTGAAAGGTCAGATTTGAGCTGCCTTCGATGTTGACTATTACACTAGTATTACTGATTAGGCTGCTAGGTGTAACCTAGAAGTTTGTTCAGCCAATGTCTCGGAACAAGCATTGCTCTTAGAGTACTTGCCACTTGAACATAGGAAATAACATTGTCAAGATCTGGAGAGAGTATTTTTTTCCTTTTTTTCCGAAACTTTAGAAATTTCCGAAATTTAAGACCATGCAGTCAAGAACTTTTTGATAATGGTGCTATGCAGTCAAGAACTTCTTGGTAATGGTGCTAAAATCAGCAGAATTTTACAGAATTCCTGCTGACCAAACAAAAAAAAAATCAAGTCTATGATTGATGGTTGCAGCAGCTAGTAGTTATTCTGTGCAACGCAGCGCAATATCAGTGAGTGAGCAAATGAATTGGGGAAAACTTCAATAGTTATGTCGGATGATCTTGCCTAATCTAGACTGTAGACATAGAGAACTATCAACATAATATATGATGTATATATTACCACTCATAAACGCGTACACATTCATCTATCCACAAATCCACAAACATCCCAATGCACACAGACACGCACACTAAAGTGTATACACACACACGCACGCACGCGCGCGTATATATGCTACTGCCGCACTGAACGGTTGCGAGCGCACAGTAATATATATACTATCACCCCATCACGAAGGTTAATAGGTTGTTTTTTTAAAATTAATAGTAATAATACATAGCATTTATATAGCGCTCATCCCAGTAGATACAGGCTCTGAGCGCTTTACATAGAGAAGTAAATAAGATTATATAATATTCAGCTCACACACCCAAACATACTATACTCTGTACACATGTACAATACAAATGAAAAAAAAAAAAATTAAACATATCTTCTTTGGAAAAATTATGTGTGTTGAACAGCAGAAAAACAAAATATCATTGTATTCTTTTGCAACTCTTTCAGCATTGCTGAAGACTGAACAGAGTCTAAGGTAGGTAGGAATTACTTCATAGTGTTCTTTCAAGAGCAGACAGCAGGGAGTTGGGTTTGTACGCTGATGAATGTTTAATCACCTGACTTCGGCCTCATTAGCTCTTGCTTGTCTCGAGTGCTGGTGATGTTAGTGCTAGATTTGCTAGTTCTTCTTTACTTTTCAGCTTAAAGCACAGCCATCTAGTCATTACCATCAGCAGGTAAACCCCACTGGCTAATGTCTGTGGACACTGCCTCTACTCATATCATTTCGCTCTCATATTTCAAATAGCAAATGTTTTTATATCCGTTTTCTTTACTGTAATGTTTGGAGGGTCAGTAATGGGCGATTCCAAGGAAACTGGTCCTGAGGTGAAATTTTTGAAACTGCGTTTTTTACCATGTTCATGGTTGTAGGTATTAGTTCAACATCTCTACTTTCAAGATCCATAGTTGTTTTTCTGTCTTTTGATGGTTTCAACCTTTAGTTCATTCCTTAAAGAGTGTTAGTTAAAAAAATGTCACTTTGTCACCTGAGCAACAAATCGGGTGTCTGTTTTACAAAGTCTTGTAAAATTCCTTCTTGATAATTTTGAAATTTCTTCACCTTTTTAATAATTCATAATACACCAAGGAATGCCTCTACATCACATTTGCCTGGCTAGTTATCATAAAAAGCTGCAACAGTTGGACTCAAAGTCAGCCTATTTTGTCACGCCGTAACGTGTCACGCCGTAACATTTTTTTCACTTTTGTAAATCTCAAAGCAGACGCAGTGCAACAATTAAAGTGCCCATTTTGTTGCATGATGGCCTAGGCAGAGCTGCCAACCAGTACGAAATTTTCGTATTTCATACGAAAATCTGACCTCAGTACGAAAATACGAATCGTACTCATAAAAATACGAAAATCGACTGTCAGTATGAAAAAGAATACCGTGAATGCCTTCCGCAACGAAGTCGGGCGCTTAAAGAGCTTTCTTGTACTGAAAATCATCAAAATGGGCTGTTTTAGTCATGAGTACAAGTACTCGAGTCTCACAACAAACGATTGA
>JAWQUT010000077.1:1876658-1919593 GCA_033807755.1 Ellobium chinense | reverse complement strand
ATTGATGATGATTTGGCACATACAAATACTCACTGGTTACAATGGGAACAGGTTGACAATGCAATGAGTAAGGTTCGCAGAAGTGGAACCTTTTCAGATGCTTTTGATGAGCTTTTGAGACATTAAAAGATGCCAGGAGGCAGTATTCAAAGAAAGAAGAGAGAATGTAGATGGAAAGAATCTTGTTGTGAAACTGGATTTTGCAGAAAATTATGCCCTAGTGCATCAAAATGAAATTCAGAGCGCTCATTGGAGCCATGCTCAAGTTTCTTTATTCACTACATGTGCTTGGAATGACAAAGATGTTGTCAATTCTCTTGTATTTGTCACTGATGATCTCAGTTCAGCGGATGGGATAGGGGGTGAGGTGAAGTGCAAGGTGTGGATTTCAAATTTAGCTGGAAAGGTTGTTTCAAATGCAAAGGAATTTGCCGAAGTTGCGAATGAAAGGTCCGGAAAGACTGAAGTCATCTTTGTAATATCAAAGGAAATAAGAAAAATTGAGCAAAATTTTAATGAAATTTGGAAAGATATTCAATCCATACCACAAACAGAAAATACACAATTTGTAAGAGTACTCCTCAGGCCATTTGTTGTAGAACATTCCGGGAATAGTCAAGTAAATGTGAAACTTTGACTACCACTGTTTTGAAGCATTTTAAAAGTACCTTCTCAAAGCCTCTTCCCTCCACCTCCATAGAACAAAAAACACCATCCACTGGGGATTTTATTGTGGCCAGAGTAATGGGCAAAGCTCAATACAAAAATTTCATTGCCCAAGTTATAGGGAAATCAGACTTCTTTACAGAAGTACACTTTTTGAAGCAGGGATTGGAATGCCCAGACATACATTGTCAATGAGCAAGATGTGCACACCATTGAGTTGGGAGATGTTACCATCCTCCCAACTCCAAACTCCAACACTCAACAACAGAGGTCACTATATCTTTGATTGTGACCTCTCTGTTATGAAGGCTTAGACAGATCTGCTTTATATTTTGTCTCTCAAATATTATGAACCATTGATTTAATGGCCATTTGTTCATATTGTGATTTTAAATGACACAAAGTCTGTTGGCTGTAACAATAGTTCTTATTTTCAAAGTTCACCATGACAGTTAATAAATGTTTGAAATTAATTTCAGGGTGTTCAGCACATTTCTTAATTCTCTTTTGACGATAAATATACCTGTCACGCCGTAACGTCACGCCGTAACGTCATGCCGTAACGTCACGCCGTAACGGTCACTTATTTCCTTGTCACACATCAGCAATTTTGTCCATCAGCTTTCTACTGCCATGGTTACAATATTTATCCTCTTGTTTATAATATATGTCAAGATGAAATGGCAAGCCTGTCTAGGGGACCTGGAATCTTTAACCAAAATGTTTAAGTAAAAAAAAATGGGCTTTTTCGTCACGCCGTAACGGTCAAGGATTTGACCATCTCATTATCTTCCGATCCCATGTCTCTTTGGAGCATTTTATAGACATTATATCCTAGTTTGTATATGTGAAATTTCATTTTCTTACTGTTAATAGTAAATCATCAGAAGACAAAAAAGTGCAAAAAAGTACCACTTTTTAGTCACGCCGTAACGCTTGGAATCGCCCTAAACTAGCAGTCTTCATGTGCACAATGATATAATTTTAAAAAATTGCACTCCTGATGTGAACTGCACGACTGAAGTCAAATTAGTAATGTTTTTCACAGCAGCTAGGATAAACGCACAGTTTGTCCCCTTAGAGTATCTATTTTTAATGATTTGCACACGGCATTGAATTTAAACTCTTTTTCTTTATTGTGGTCTTTCATACAGATGCCCAACTCCTGGCTGTAATGGACGAGGGCACATCAACAACAACCGTAGTACTCATAGAAGGTGGGTCTCTGAACTTCTCACCAGGACATTCTCTTAACTTCTCCACATTCTTCTGAACGATCCAAAAGACAGTGTCCACTCTCCTGATGAGATATGGAGTTTTGGTTGAAGTTGACCCTGTTTCTAAAAATATTGATTGTTGCTGAAGCCACCTTCTTTCTTTCTTTCTTTCTTTCTTTCTTTCTTTCTTTCTTTCTTTCTTTCTTTCTTTTTGTTCTTTCTCTCTTTCACTCAGTTGCCTTTTTATACACTTCATATATGGTGTGAATTTCTCTCCATTCTAGTGTATCTGGTTGTCCCCTGGCTGCCATGAGCCGATTGATGAACCAAAAGAATTTAGGTGGACGGGGAGGTGGAGGTGAGTGGATTCTGGGAAGTAGGAAGATTAAGGGCCATTTTACAGTGTATATGATGTAATGCATAGCTGCAAAAAATTCAGTAAAAAGGTGGTTGAGATTTGTTGTAAGCAGTTCTGACCATTAATATACGTGATTTTAGTTGAGTTGTTGGTCTCTTGTTTACTTCTATATCTCACTGAGGAGAACTTGTGAAAAGAGGAGGTTCGGGCTGCTGACACTGTCAGTAAGTCACCTTTCAGCCATGACAGGCAGTGTCATATTTGCCATGGTTACTCACCCAGAGAGAGAGGCAGGAATGTCTTGATTGACTGAATAACGTTTATAGATGTTAGTAAACAAACAGAGCTGTGAAGTAAATACAAAGTGGGTCTCAGCTGGCCTAATTCAGCCAGAGAAAAAGCTGCTTCTATCTTCAGAAAGGCAGATTTTCCTTGTGTTGCAACAACATTCCATATGATTGAAATGCTGCTACCATTATGTGCTATAGAATACATCATCTAATATTAGTGCGAGATTTCTGCCTTTACATTGCATTGTTACTAACCACAGAACTCTCTTGCCAGTTCTCCCAAAAGTTCCATGTTTTGGATCTCTGCTGACAGCTCCCCCTTCTGCTCTTTAACATCGTGGAGAAATGCTCATAAACATAAGATTGCGATTGACACTTGTTTCAGTCAAGCTCTACATATATCATAAATTTTGGTGTGGTTTAATTTGTTAATTACAAGATATATTATGTTTATAATAAATTGGATTTTATATTTAGAGAAGTGTCAAAACATATCAGGAGACCCCAGTGTTTCTCTTGCCCTCAACATTGCTGGCTGTGATTTTTTGTGCTGACCATAGTCTGTGGTGTTTCCTTCCAGCCGTGCATGTTGTGGTGTTGCTCTCAGTGGATTGAAATATTTCTTGTGCTGATCATAGCCTCAGTTGTCTTTTTCCATCCATGCTTGTTATGGTGTTGTTCTGAGTGGTGTATAGTATGTCCTGTGCTGACTGTAGTCTGTGCTTGTTTTCTTCCAGCCATGCATGTTGTGGTGTTACCCAAGAGTGATGACCCAACCAAAGCAATGATTGCCACGTGCACTGAGAAAGATCTGATTAAATTGGCTGCCAAAGACATCACCCCAGGTCAGTCTCCCTGTATTTTATATGTAAAACTTGGTCATCTAAACCAAGAGTACGGAACTTTTTTAGAAGGGGGACAAGGAGTTGTGTATTTTAGTCATCCTCTAAGAGCCATATCATAAATGCGGGCTGTATTTTAGCATAATGCATGACAGTAGGCAAAATGTAAGTGACTGTTTATTGGGATATGTTTACATCCTTGGTAGGTCATTCTTGGGTCCTTGGATCATTGGCTAGGCTCTATTTGATACCCCATTTGGTAATCACATTGCTCTCCCCTGATGTCCACTCCAGCCTAAACATCATCTGTGTGCATTGGACATAATTTGTGACAACTGACAACTTTTGTCTGTTTATTACCAGCTGGCACAGACCGTGTCTTGCGTCCAATGATCCTCACCAAGCAACTGGAGCCTGGGGGCAGTAAAGTCGTACCACAGGCCACACCTCGTGGGAACCTGGCTCGAGAGCTGGAGAAGTACAGTCGACCTGAAATTGCCCACAGCTTTTCTGGCCAAGAAATCAAAATAGAAATTAAACAAGACTCAGATAAACCCATTCCCACTAGCAGCAGCAGCCAGCAGGCTGGCCACGCCCCTGAGAGACCCAACATTCTGTCCCGCAGACCTCACATGAGGCACAAGCCAAGCATGCTTAGACGACCTCGATTTGTGCCAGCAGTTAAAAATCTTGCAACATTAGCATCTCCAGCCAGAAGTTCTAGTCCCAGTTCTCTTTCCTCTTCATCATCATCAGTTTCATCACCAGCTTCCACAGTGAGCACTGTACAAACAGCAGCCGGCCGTTCACAGCCTGCAGGCAACGGGTAGGTCCTCAAGTCTCTAGCTTTTGACATATACAATGTCTCTTGAACAGGTTTCATTTTCTTTCTTATGCAGGCAGTCTATTCACATCAGCACTGTGCTTCGAAAATGGTCCACGTCATGTTTGTATTGGGGTACCATGTTCCCTGTGTTAACATATTAAAAAAGAAAAAAATCTCAAATGCACCAGTATTTTCCCACCAAACTTGCAGTCGCCAAGAGGCATTCTCATTCCCCCATGTCTGTGTGAACAGTCACTTGACTTAAGCCATTTTAGAAGCACAGTAAGAACACATGGAATCAAGAGCAACATTTTGATGTAGGATATGATGATCTTTTGGTATTTGAAAAAAGATGTTTCCTCACCCATTAGACACAGCAGCAAATTTTTACTGGGGATTTTAACTCCATCATGCAGCCACACCAACAGTTGCAATGCCATAGAAAACAGTATTATCTTCCATTTTCATGAGGCAAAACGTTATTACTAGGAGGAGGGAAGTAATCTGGTGTGGTCATTTTCTCATCTGTATATTTTCAATATATGAGAGCCCTACTTGTTATTTGTTTAGTATTGTAAGGGACAAAGGGTGAAATTTCTGAACCTGTATGTAGTAAAAACTCGTCCTGCTATGTAGCAATTTATGCTAAGTGAAAAATTTAAACTGTCCTGGAGTATTCCTTCCCATATCATTTTGTAGTTCAACTTATGCAAAAATATTTATTATCAATGAAATCATAACAAGGCAGTGGAAATAGTTGAAAAGACTTTGCTGCAGCCAAAATGAAATGATGACCCAGTTCTCCATCATATCACAATTTCCAGACTGATGACCCAACATATGATATGAAAGCATTGTTTCTGGACAGTAGATGATTGATAGCAGCCTAGCATGCAGATATCATGGTGTCTTTGATCTGTATCAAGTGGAAGTGAATGCAAAATCATGCATGAGCTTCAGGAGAAAAGTAATGAAACAAACAGTTTTCTCCTCTGTCCTTGCTCTTGTAAGAAGCCAGCCAAGATGAGCCAAAAGCATCTGACTTTGACCATGTTCACATTTGTTGAGCCTAAAATGAAGACGTGCTGTGTTATAATGAATGCTTTGTAGTCTCTTGGCTTCCTGCTTGGCAATCAAGGACTAGACTAGCTCTCACTGTCAGCAAGTTTTTTGAGGACACTCAAGTCAGTGGCTTCAAACCTGTTTCTGCCAAGAAGCCAAATGAGTTTTAGTTACAAATAGTATCATGTCTGATTGCGTTATCATCTGACTGTTGTCAGATCATACTCCCATTTCTTTACCTTACACCAGCAAGTTTGTGACTGATAGTCTGAGATTTTGCTAATGCTTATCATAACATAATTGATTACAGTTATAGTAATATTAATGCTAAACTCGTTAGCAAACTATCAGTCACTGACAGATACAAATGTTAAAAGCAAGGCGGCTTTTGTTCATCTGCTGACATGCAAGAATGGCAGAATGCTGAACATTTTTTAAGAGTGAAAATCCAAGTTTAAGAGTTTGTATATGTTTAATATAGAGGTAAACAGAAAGAGCAACAGAAAAATGTCTGTTTTATTATGGCTCCTGATGGTAATAATTACTGGTGTCGGAAAACTTTGTTATTGATGAGTCCCATGCCGGGATATGACAGGACTTAAAGAATCCCAGAAACAGGATGCCAAGACCTGTTGAGAACTGTGTTGAGCTGAAAAGTGGGAGACAGTGACTGTCCTGTCTCTTAGGAAAAGTGCCAGAGATTAGTTAGGACAACATGCCGAAGAGGCAGGACAAATCTTTTACATACAGCCAGTATGTCAGGTGAACACACAAGCAGAGCTGATTTTGAACTAAAGTTCTTCGTGATGTACAGTATGCACTGTGATCCAGTAGATCTGTCTTGGTATTATACAGCCTCTCAGCTTTTCCATTTTCAGTTTCTTAGTAAGAATTTAATAATATTCTTGACATTAGTCATTCATGTACTTTAGGCACTGGATTGTCACTTCTGTTTTGCTCCTCTTTCCTTTCGTTTTTTGCTCTCACAATATCATTTGTGAACATTCTACCCTTAAAAGCTCAATTTACACGTACATGAACATTCATTCTGTACTTGAAGTCAGATTCCTGCAGTACCTCTAAGGAGTATTTTTCTACATACCAGTTTATAAACCATTTGTAATGTTACTTTCACTTTACATCAAGATTTTCACACAGTCTACATAGGGAACAGCTGGTATGTCATACCCACAAGGCGCTGGGTAGGGAAGCTCACAGAAATTTCCTGCTTTTACAGTGTGTTTATTATTTGATCTAAAATACCCCGAGAGATTTCTCTGATATAACTTGCTGATTTGAGCTTTAATTTTGTCTGGCTTTCAAACTTCAAACTCAAGCATGTATAACTTGTTTGTGATGGGGGAGGGGAGGGGGGGGAATGGTTGGGGAAGAAATCCCAGTGGGGGGAAGCAAGACTACTGAACTACTGAATCTGCTACTTGGTTTTGTTTGATTGTGGAACTCTTGACAGATGTTGACCTCTTAACAAATGGTCATCCCTGTTTACACGACTTATATCCTTTGAGTCTAATCCTAGGACTGTAACAGAAATTACTTGGGTTAGGGCTAAGGCTAGTGTTAGGGATGGAGAGAATCTCAAGACATTGTCCTAGGACTGTCCCATGGATGCTTTCTCTTCCCTCACCTTGTTGCTAGCACTAAACCAGGTACTCCCAGTTGTATGTGTGTGTGGGGAGAGGGGATGGTGATGGTGGTGAATGTGGAGGACCAGTGTTCTGGCTGTAACCATTTGCATCCATCCAAGAATTTGAGATCAGTAGAATTTCACTAACACATTGCAGATGCCAGTGTGGGCAAAACTGAAAAAAATTATGGTTGGCTTTTAAGATACCTCATCTTTTATTGATACCTTCTTTTATTTGCAAATGAAAATGTTTGAATCATTATGAACAGTATTTTAGTGATTTAATTACAACAGTGTCAGCTGAAGATCATTTTTCCAAAACTTGATAAAATGCATTTTCATTGAAAAATGAATTGTGTACTGTATCCAAATACGCATTTCTGTGTTAATTCATTCAAAACCTACTTGAGCTCAAAATCTGCATTCCTTCCACATTTATGTTATTTAGCAGTAAATAAAGATATATGTGTGAGGAGCAGTGTTTCCCTTTATTTCAAAACTATTCAGAGATCGCATGCTGAGTTTTGGAAAGACGTTCTTCAATTTTGCCTAAAATATGACACAAGACTGAAATTATATCATTGCATTTCATGTGTGTCTGTTGATCAGCACTGACTTGGTTAGTTGAATATACATGGTATGTTTACTTGAATAAAACCAAATGTGTTCATATGTACATTTTCAAGCTTCTACCATTATACCATTGACTTTTTTATTTTTCTGGTGCTGAATCCAGCCACATCTACATTGGTTTGTATTTGTTGAAAGAGAGGAATTGGCTTGAATTCCGTCAGCCATGAATTGAATGTGTGGAAATATTCTTTTATGGTTCTGGTACTGCTAGTCACATCTCTCCATCTTGTCTTTATTGGGATGAGCAGCTGGGGGGGAGGAGGGTGTGAAAGTCATCATTTCAGTTCATTAGGAAGAATTGTATGTTTATTGTTATGGAGGTTTTCATATCTGTACTGTATCCTGATAACAGTGTGCTTGCTCTGTGGCGCCGTCCTTTTGTTGATAGAAATACTGAAAAGATTGTGGCTTTGGATGGAGGCAGGGTATAGCACTGTGGTGAATAGGCTGACAAAATTGTGATTAGCAGTAGTCAAATAACACAGCATCCCAGAATGTTCACCAGCTCCTGACAGATAGCTTTGATAAGGACATGGTCACCGGCCAGCAAGTGTAGGATTGAGAAAAAGAGAGAGAAACGGAAAGTGTGGGGATGAGATGTGGAAGTGTGTTGTAGTACAGGATGATATGAGACAGTGACAGTCAAGCAGATTTTTATGTAAAGAATATTTTGTGTCATTCCATGATGAGAGATTTTCCGAAGCAGTGAAGAAGCAATTTATTCTCATGATCATTTGTTCACAGCATCCATTTTATATTTCCACCATTTTGTATGTAAGATTGTATCCATATCTTTGAGGTGTCAGATGTCCACTATGATGATGTATCATGGCATGAAGACTTGGATATTTTACATGGACATTGGAATCATATGTTTTTCACTGGAAAAATGAAATGTGCAACTGACTAGACTAAATAAATTGTGGAACTTTCATAGAATATTTTGTTTTGATATGTCCCACATTCATCATCTCTGCATCTTCACTCAGGCCAGTCCAGAGAACTGTGAATGAGTTGTTAGTAAATCTTCATATCAGGTGAAAGCATACAGTACTGTCAGTTCAATTTTCTAGAAATATTAAAGACAGAAAATGCCGGGGAGTTTGCATGTATACGTACATGTGTTTTGTTTTTTGTTGCAGTATAAAGTGCAGAATGCATTGGTAGTTGAAACGAATTCTTTCACTTTCCGTTTTCTAACACTTTTAACCTTAGATCAAAAGAGATCCAAGAATATTCTTTACAGCTGATATCTTTGTAGATGTCCGTTGGTTAAGTTGCTTGAACCCAGTCTTGTTTTTTTTCCAGAAATGCTGTCTCCATTCTCAACTTGCTTGATTCTAGGGGCGGCCCTGGTATTGAGTATTTATTTTTGTTTCTGCGTTCAATGAGTTGCATAGTTTTGTGTTGCGGCAGTGAAATTACTAACAGTTTGGTGACCTGTTTACTAATTACCTTAAAGTCTTATCAGTATCAGCTGGGTTGATGAAGATTCTGGCTGCATATTGATGAACTGAGGAGTGAACATTGTTTGGTTTGGAAACTAACAATGGTTTGTGAAATGGTTTATATGTAATACACCTACACTGAGGGAAGTTTAAGGATATCTCAGCACAGAGTTTTCAGTTGATAGAATGCCTATGGACTGCACTGATGTTGTTGTTGTTGGAATTTCTAATTGGCATGCCTTGCTTCTTCCCCCTCCCTTAATCCTCTTGGCTGGGACAGCAGCTCATGTGTAAACAGTGAAGAGGAGGATGACGCTGATGACGGTGACGATGATGATGACGACGATGATGAAGGCTATGAGGACAACAATCGTGATAATATGAGCAGTCTGAGTGAGGCCCTGCTGTCCAGTCGCTCCCCCTCCCCTGTCACCCCGACTAAAACTCACCCCATCCCTTGCCCACTATTAGACATCATAAGCTCACGGTTGAGTTCTCGACAGAAGTCAGAAACCACTTGCCCTACTCCAGGTTGCGATGGCTCAGGTCATGTGACTGGCAACTACACTTCTCACCGCAGCCTGTCTGGCTGTCCATTAGCCGACCGTGCTACTGTTCAGGCCAATCAGGTGGAACAGAAGTGAGTCTTCACTTGGTCTTCTCTTCTACATGATTTATTTCCAGTTTCTGTGGTTCACTTGTTGCTTTTCACTTGAGTTCATTTAGGCTTTTACTTCCTTTTCAGTTCAGTGTATTTGGTTTGTTTCTTGTTTTCTCCAGTGCAGCCATATTATATGATATTTGTTGTTGGTTTATTTTAGCCCTTTAAATTCCAGCCTCAGTGCAGAAGCTGTGCTGTTTTTTTATTATCAAATGTGTAGTACAGTTGAATTTGAGTTTGGGCAGAACTGTATGTGTGGGAAATTGGTTGTGTAGTCTGCATGTGATGTTTGATGTTGTACAATCATTTCCTAGTCAGTTGACTTATTCATTTCTCTCAGCTCTGTAAGTTCATATTTAAATTTCAAAAACTGGCATCAAACCAGAGAATCCAAATGCTCCTGTCTGTGAAAAGGTTCTTAGGAAAGTCGACTGCTTTATCATGTACAAGTTGATTGATAAGCTTATGCAGACAGATTCTTGTTTAAAGAAATGACACAAAGAAGACATTCATAGTTACACACTTTCCTTAATTCAGCAAAGACTTGAATTTAGTGACGAGTTAATGTTTAATGACCAGCTGTTTTGTTTTTTTTTTCTTCATCAGCTTCTGTTGTCTGTTGCATGCGCTGATAGAAATATGGGTTTTGTGGTCATGCCTTTTATAATTATTTTAATCAGGTGTTGTCTTTGTCTTACTGATGGCCTTTTCTTTAGTCTTTGTCTTTCTGATGGCCTTTTCTTTATTTGGTGTTTTATTTTGTGTGCTTTCCATGTTGTAGTTTGTGTCCTTTGGATATCAATCAAGTTAATGGAGAAGTTCAGGGGTGGGTGTCTTTGAAGAATTTGGACATTTACAACTCATTCATAGATTCTTGGGATTAGGCCAGTTAGTATAACACAAATAGAAAACTGGATCACTGAACTAAATGTTTAGATAGAGGATGAAAGAGAGAAAGATAAAATCAACCTTTATTTATCGTGAAGGAAACATGTTTTACAGTGCCGTAAAATTTTATAAATTTCACTTATGATAATACATACTGTATAGTGTATATCAATGTACAAAATACATAGTTTTGTAATATTATCACAAACCAAATCTATAACTCAGTTAATTATTGATAGTTATTGTGGAGCACTGAGTTCGTCGTTCCATCTATCCACTCCCTCCTCTCCCCCCCCCCCCCNCAAAACACACACACATTCACATACACAAACAAACAAACAAACAAGCCATATTCTCAATTATACCTGAGTTGAGGAAGAAAATAAACTTCAAGTGTCTTTCCCAAGAATACCACAATGTAAACAGCCTGGCCAGGAGTCCCACTCATAAATCCAAGACCTGACAGTCCTTGGTTTATAAGAACTACTCACCAGTGACCCAGCTCATATTCCTTTTGCCACCACCTTTTGTGAAGATTCGGAAAAAAACAACTGCCGGAAAGTAACTGTTCTGAATGTCTGATTATCTGTTGTGCAGAAGGAAAGAGAGGGGGTTAAAAATAGACACCATATCTTCGAGAACAAGTCTGAATATTGTATAATATCTGCACTCAGAGATGGTACTCATCCGCAGAAATAGTGGAAATCCTCAGAACTTCACTAAGAACTACTGTACTTTGAAATACTCTTTTGACTCACACAAGTGGGAAAACTGGTTTTCATGCATTGGAGGGGAAAGAAAAACCAACAACCAATTTATTAAAACATAAGATTGCGCATTGAAATGCTCACAAATGTTTATTGGTAGCCTGAATTTTTATTGTAAATGATTGTATTGTGTTGTTGACTCTTTACATACTGTTCCAACCGCTACATATTAGCGCTGGTTTATCATAGGTGGGCTTTTGGCGGGTGCCAGCATGATATGATGTTAAATCATTTGATGATGTGAGTGTAGTCAGATATTTGTTTGACCGGCATGACACACTCGGGATTATCGGTAAGATCTACCATCAACGAGGCTAACAGACAGAGCACAGACTGGGAGGTAAAGTATTTGTTGTCGATATGGCTCGGTTGTTGCACTTTATCTGTTGACATTTTTTGATGTTGTTTATTGATGGTTCACGTTTTCTTTAATAGTAGGTAGGGGACAGTTTTCTTCACAAGAAAGAAAACGTACAAGAACTTGGGCATATAAGTAGTATTGATGTGTTTGCAGGGCTTAGTCCAGGATGAAGTAGAAATAGAAACTGAAAACTGATAAAATAATTAATTAACATTTCAGAATCAGCTGTGCTTGTAAATGTCATTCCAGGTGGAAACATGGAAGTTGAGATGTAATTTCAGTTTCATGTGCTGTTCTTCATATTTATTAGAACAACAGTTGTCATGTTGTGGCCTCACTGTGACAACAGCAAAATGAAAGTACTAGACTTATTAGGGCTCATGCTGTAATATTCCTTTCATACAGATGTTATACTAACAGCACTGACTTCAAATCCCTGATATCACAAGGTGCCAGGAGTCTGTCAACTATCTGTGCTTAGACCACCAACAAAACCATTAAGACTAAGACCACTGTGATATACTGTGAAGTAACAGATACTGCATTATACAGCAGGACCTACCAAAACTGTACATATTAACAGAAATACTCATTAGCAATACACATACTCCTAGAAAAGAAAAATCGGGAACAAAAGTACTGTGCTCAGTAATTGAGTTTACATACTAATCATGTCTGTATTGAGTGCGCTCCACTGTATTTAGTTTTATAGTGTAAACTTTGCAAAATAAAATTATGTTTGAAATATAAGGTTACTTTTCAGTTCATTAAAGAGAGGCAAAGAGACAACAGTCACCCTACACAAATGCCCATTTGTAAAGAGTAGACCTTGGGCTACAGATTTATTTTGTGCAGTAAAAAAAAGACTGTACAGTTATCTATAGCTAAGCTCACCAGTGCATGGTTTACTGATATGATCTGTTCAAAGGTACTACAGTAGTATTAATGACCATGATAATGCTCAAGATTATTGACTTAGAAGTAAGAACTTTCAGTAACAGTTAGAACTTTTTGTCATGGCATGTACCTTTCGGAGATGCCAAATATCATTTTTTCTAGTTTTCAGAAAATATGAAAAAATTTCAAGATCTATGTTCTGAGTCCTTTTGTTGTCTCAATGAATTTTCAGAGTTTCTCTCAACATGTGCTTACACATTTAATTCCCAACATGAACCAATCTTACACTTTCCACCAGGTGCCCAACGCCAGGTTGTGATGGATCAGGTCATGTGACTGGCAACTATGCCTCGCACCGCAGTTTGTCTGGCTGTCCAAGAGCGGCCAAGATTAAGAAGATTCTCATGAAGGAAGGAGAGAAGAAGGAATCGGATGATCCATTACGGTAAGTTTGCTACAGTCCCTTGTCTCATTGCTCTTAGTCATAGAGGTGTTACTGTGGAGGCAATTACTTGAATTCAGGCATCTTTTGACCTTCCAGAAAGATTAAATGTTTAACATTTCTGCAGGAACTACTGTGACAGTTAACATCAGTAGCTCTCTACCATCATGTAACTGCTAAAAAGTTTGACAATTTTTTTAGGCTTCAGCGGCATCTCTCATAACAAGCAGGTCTGTATCTGCTTCCAACAGCTTTCCATGAGTGAAAAATGTCAGTACAATCAGTGTAAAGATAGATGCTGCTGTGGAGGTGAGGAAAGGGTAATTTAATGCAAGTGTAATTCAGGATTAGAAAACAGCTCTTAGAGGGACAAAGTTAATTACAGTTATACAGCACAGCTACAGCTACTATTTTGTTGACCAGCACTCAGAAGAACTGTCTGAGAGGAGCAGGAGCAAGAAACTAAGATCAGTGCCTTTCATTTCAGTCAAACAGTCCTTACACTAATTCTATACTATGTACTTTAACTATCAGTATATTAGAAAAGCTGAAGTGCAAGGATCATGTTCATCTCAAGTCGTGAAACTTTGATCAAAGTACTTAGAAATACTTAGAGAAGATGGAGAAGCATAAATGAGATTTCTGTCACCAGTGAGAATTTGGCCAGATAGTGTTCTAATTGTGTTACCCCTGCAGCTGTATCACTGTGATTAAAAGATCACTCTGGTGTCTGAAAATATCCAATGATCAGGGACAAACCCAACTTCACTACATTTCCATAAAGGCACTGTTACTGTTAGTTCAATGGGAATCTTTAGCAGATAATATCACCAGCCTTGTTAGAGCAGACAATGCCTCCAGCCTTGTCACTGATGACTGTGAAGCGTGTGATACAGAATGATAAATTGTATCTGAAGATGGTTTTCTCTTGATGATTTTTGTCACAAACTTCCTATCTTTGCCACATAATATTGTCCTGAATGTGTCCATGTAATGCAGTCTTATTAATCAACCATTTCCCTTGTGAGAGATCTCGTACCACCTCATACTAACACCTCTCTGAGAAATGTATCTAATCTAGAATCCTCCTGCTCATGGCCAGTCCAATACAAGATACCTCCAGAAATTTCAAGATGTGTTTTGAGCTCATTTAACACATCTAATTTGTGTTTACCCATTAAACCTGTCTGTGCTCACAAAATTATGAAAAAATAATTCTGTGCACATTGAAACAAACCACATGAGATAAGTCACCAGAGCATGTATTTTCTTGAACACTAATTTCTTGGGTGATTCCTTATATTAGATAAGGTCTTTCTTTACAACAGTTAATTTTGATTTTTTCCTAATGCTAACTTCTTCTGTTTCTGTCATTTTGTTTTCTGTCACAAACTGAATTTGAGATAAACATCTTCTGAGTTGGTAGAGAGACACATGATAACACAGAACTCAAGTGGAAGAGTCAGAAGACAAGGGTGGAGGTCTTATTTGTGAGACAGAAAGGAAGGAGATTATATCAATTTTTACCCTTAATAAATGGGTCATGGAAGAGCATTCGTTGTTAGCATTTATTTTTGTTGTTAACATAAAATTCTTTAAAAGTCCTTTCTCTTGAATTTGACAATCCAAATATGACTTTATGAAGACTTTATGAGAGGGTAAAAGAGGAAACATGGTATGAGATTGACATTATGTCTAGGGTTAAGGTTAGGGACTATGATAGTCACTGTGTAGAATACTTGAAGCAAAAAATGTTCATTTACAAGAACACCACATAAATTTCAACACTTTAGATTTAGCAATTTTCTTAATCTGTGCTGTTGACCTAAATTGTCTTACCTTCTGATCTGTCCAAATCTTATTCCCATATATTATATATGCTGAATGTGTTACTGTCTACTAACCTTGTAATGAACTCTTAGCTGCCCTGTACCAGGATGTGATGGATCAGGTCATGTGACAGGAAAATACCTGTCACACCGCAGGTACCGAGCTTTACTACATGTCCACTGTGTTGTGTGTGGTTCATTTCAATGACTTAATGTGCCGGCATTGATCTGAAGAGAACCTTTCAAATAGCTGAGAAAAAAATGATCCAAAGTGAACATAAAATTCCACACAAAAGCTGTTAAGTTGCACAGTGATCTTGTTATGTTGCAGTGTTTTCTACAGATGATAAGGGTTGGGAACAATATTCTCCTTACCATACATTTGGGGGGGAAATTTGTAAACTTTGGGTGGGGATTTTTAAAAAAAATATTTTTTTAAAAATTCTGTCTTGTTTATGTGCAGGACAATGGGGACAGTGGCACATATTCAGTGTCTTTTTTGAGTAGAATTTGAAATTTCGGGGTGAATCATGGGATTGTGTGATCTGGAGAAAACACTCATATTGGTAGTTGACTGAGATTTTGTTGGCATGGAACCAAGTCACTCACATTCTATACGTTTGCCGTCCTCCGTCCTCTGACAAAATGACTTGAGTGTAAAACTGGTGAATATAAAGCTAAATGTAGTTTGGACCTCCTGAGGGCAAGGGCTAATGTCTGTCTCATGTCAAATATTTATAATGTAAACCCTATAATAATTATTATTATAATGAATGAGATGTATAACAGTGGAAATCAATTTCCCTATGGGGTAAATAAAAGACATACTGTAGTTTCATTTTTCACTTTCATAATTATTTGAAACATAAATGAGCAGATGACACCAAGCAAATGAATCTTGCCACAAGATAAATGCTAAAGAAGAGTTAATTTTAGCAAGAAAGTCTTGGTCACACTTGAGAGGGTTGACATTTCCATATGAGAGTATTGAGAGTCGACTTGAATGTGAAACTGTCAGAGGTTTGTGTGTTTGAATGTGAATGCTTTCTATAGTGTGAGAATCATTTCATTAGTACTGTATGTGTTTATACACCAGTCAGATGTCTTGGTAGTTACCACAGTTCAAACCTGAATCTGATCCATGGTAGCATCTCACCTTGCAGGTTGAACATTCAGGTTCATTTGAGAATGTGGCATAGTTACTCACTCTTACATGATAAAGTTACTCATTCTCATTTATGAAATGTTCCATCTGAGAATGAGTGTTGAGGATATTTTCCCAGATAGCGTAGTTTGGATAATGTATGACATATCCTGTCTCAAATATACTAAGTCGTCCTAAAAGATGTGTGTTTTAGTTACAACAATGTGCCAGTCAAACTCAGGTCAGGAATCATATTTATCGTAAGGAGTTGGGCAAGAGAAACAGTAAAATGGTCTAAGAATCACATATATGCACAGAACAGAAACGTACTTGCTAGATTCCACATTTTCATAAGGGCTGAGGCTAAATTTCAGGTCTTGAAAACATTGCAGATTGGTGGAGCCTGCAAATGGAACTGTTTCCTAACAAGACTCAGGCTGTCAACTAGTAGTCTCAGAATCACAAATAAAAGCATTTAAGCCTGGACAAGACTGTTAAGAGAAACATATTTCTGGGTTTTTTTTATTTCATCAGAGTATCAGATTTGGTTCATGTGCCCAGATGTTACATGACATGTTCATCTTCTTTGTTCATGTCCTGAGCCCTGGCTGTCAGTTATTGTATATTATATTGTGTTACCTACCTGGAATTGCTGCATGCTTCAGTGTACAGTTTTAGTATTCAGATATCAGCTTCAAGTGTGTGACTGTTGTCTGTCTTGAAAAGCATAACCACGTCTTATATTTACCTCTGTTTCAGCTCACAGGAAGAGTATTTGGACTTACTAGTGTTTTACCACTATGTTAAAATAATAGTCTTAAAATTATAGTCTTTCATCTTATTTTTTTTTCTTTTTATTGATTAGTCTTATGAGGAACTGAAATAGGTTCATCTCATAATTATAGATTTGTATGCAGAAGGGTTGACACATGTTATATTTTCCCGTAGTGTCAGTAATGGCTTGAAGTCAGAAATGAGATGACAAGATTCCATCTACCGGATTTAAATTAAATTCTTAAGTAAGGCCATTTTGTTAGCATAGTGATAATACCCCTGTCTGGCCATTGCTCCGTTCTCCATGACAGTATTGTGATACATTCATCCTAATTTGATACTCCAAAAACAATTGTTGTATGTTTTAGTTGTTTGGATATAATATTGTTGTGTGTATCAATTATGTTGTAACATATCAGATGACTACTACCATCCCACGCACGCACGCGCACACACACACACACACACACACACACACACACACACACACACACAGAGAGAGAGAGAGAGAGAGAATGCTTTATGACATACTGACAATTTGTTGTTGTTTAGAAGTAAACATTTTTTCCAAAGCCTTGGTGGATCATGCACTCTCAGTTTGGTCATTAAAGTTCTCTTAGAGTTGCTGAAATTTTATTACACACTTCTTAACTTTAAAAAAAATAATTTTGAAACAATTTACATTTTGGAATGTCTCTGTTTTAAAAAAAAAATTAACTTTTTTAGTTTGCAGTGAATTTGGTGTTTTTCTGATTTTTCTCTGCCTGGATGTTCCACATTTATTAACCCTAGACAGCTGAGCAGTAGCTGTCCCAGTGCCTGTTTATTAAATATGTCGTGCTGTTACTGTCAGTTGTCTCTAAGTGTATCAAACACTTCATATACTATGTGACAATCCTAGACTCTTCAGGACGAATTTTATTTATTCCAGATTTTGATTTTTGTTGTTGTTTTTTTTTTCTGCTCCACTAATATCTTTTTGGGAGTAAATAATTGCATAGATTGACTTGTGTAGCCATTTCGTCACGTTTCCAGTACAGAGTGAAATTAGAGAGTGGATCTTACATGGAAGTAGCAGAACTTTTGACTGAAACAATATCTTCATTTGTTAGCTTTGTAAAGAAAGAAACAGAGTGTATGATTGAGCTGGATAATTGTAGTGAAAGGTTATGTGAGTGTCTGATTACACCAGATAGAGCTGTGGAGAGCACACTGTACACATTGTAGTCTCTTCTTTCCAGTGGTCAACTCAGAGACTCACATAACAACACTCTCTGTCATTCCAGTGCCTCAGGATGTCCCATTGCCAACAAGCAGAGAGGACCAAAACTCTCACTGCTTGGGGTGGAAAATCAAGACCCAGAACTGGCTGCTTGGGATGGCAAGTCTGAAAATAGCTAGTGAGTTGTCTTCTCTTGGTTTGAATCCAGTTTATTACAATCACTTTACTACAGGAAACTACTAGCACTAGACTATTGACCACAGTGAACATGGTCTCAGAATAACAGGTGAACAAGTGGTGTTGCTCCAGAGATTAGGTTGATAAAGGTGTACTTGTTCCACTTTTGTTAGTGTATAGGAATTCTTTATACCAAACTATGGTCAAAACATAATGTCACTTGTAATTCCCTGCCTGAGAAAAACTTACACTGGTCTAACTTGTCAGGTATTGACGCAGTCAGACAGCACTAGGCCCAGCAAATCAATAACATGTTGTGATCAGCTGACACAGTCTGTCAGTATGTTTGAATGGTGTCATCTTTTCTGATGCCCCTAACCACTAGTATTGATATCTTTTGAGTCGGTGAGTAGTTTTCTTAAAGTTATTTATGAGCACTTCTCCAGTGATAGAGACTTCTCTAGCATTCTGCAACAAACACACAAATTGTGGTTGAAATACAAGAACCGATTTGCTTTTTGAAAGAGATGATGATCACAGCAGTTTTTCATCCATAACAACTGCTGTGCAAATGGCCCTAATTCTTTATAATACAGAAGTTTTAAGTACTGTATTATTCTCTCAGATAATCCTCTGTTGTTGAATTGATGTGATAAGTCAGGTATATTTGAGACCTGGTTCCTTTTGATTGTCCAGCTGTCCCATCATTGGCTGTGATGGTTCCGGCCATTCCAATGGAAGTTTCCAGTCTCACCGCAGTGTTTCTGGCTGTCCTCGAGCGACGGCGGCAATGAAGAGAGCCCAGCTGTCACCTAAAGAACTCACTGTGCTGCAGATGAAAGCTCAGGCTGGGGAAGGTGAGCAGTTTCTTCATGTCTGACTGCTAAGATGGAACTGTCTCCAGCTTCAATGGTTTTTAAGTGACCGTCATTGAAAACCCTTTATTTAATGAAAGCTTTGTGTCTGAGAACTCACACAAAACTTGAGGTTTGTTTTTATCAGTGGCCTGGTTCTGTCCCAGCAATTTGACTTGGCACAGTGTTATAACAATTTACTGTATTTAGCATTGGACGAGGGTTATTTGCTCATCTATGGCCAGTTTAAATTATTATGACTCACCTAGGGATAATATCATCAGAGCTATGATATTCTTACCACAACCTGAGTAGTTTTAGTCTTGCAGGTTTTCTTACACAATTAAAAAAGGTGCATAAAGTCACATATAGTTTTGTTACATTGTGATTAAATTATGTAGTCCTCTACTGAGACATTTGTTTATTTCTCCCAGAATTGGAAGATGATACAGAACTGCGTCGTCTCGATGAGGAGATTGAAGAACTGAAAGTTGCCAATGCTGAGCTGGAGGCCAGAGTTTCATCCCATCGCAGCCAAGTGAGTGCCAAGGAACTGGAGGTGATCAAGATTGTCTACAAGAACGATGCTGCTGAGACCAGGATCAAGGAACTTAATGACAAGTTAGGCGATCTACAGGAACAGCTGGTCCAGGCCCTCAGGCCAATCCTGAGAGATCATCCAGAGCTGGGAGAGAGTGACCTGTTGACTGGGGACACAGTGATGGACCTTGTAGGCAAACTGCAGGTCTGGTGCGGTCAACAGTCAAGTGAGGGACACCCAGTCATCTCAGCTATCAAATCGGCAGTGGCAGAAATTGCTGTTACTTAGACTATATGATCTGAGATAGACCTGCCACTCTGTGTGACTTTTGGAGGAGTCTCTAGATACATTATGATACTCTGTCAGTCTGGCAGTCTCCTGAATTGTCAAAAAATGTTAAAGATCGGTTATATGTAATGCCAGTATTATGTTTCGATACATGGCAAACTTAAGACTGGCCATATAGAGGATGTATATTTAATCTGAATTTTTTATAAAGAATCACACTTACACTATACATGGTGACAAAGAATAAAAATTGGCCAACTCTAGTGCTGTCCACAATCAGATTGACAGACAAAACTGGTGGGAAACATTTGAATAACTTCAAAGAGGAGAAGTAACATCCTACCATAATACATTATATTTTGTTGTTGTATGTCATCATGTCAGGCGTGGTCAGGAAAGCAGCTTAGTTTTTCCACTGAGCATTTAGCTTTGTACTCCATCTTAGCAAGATATATTCAAAATTAATATGCTCAGCCTTTTCAGAGTGGCCAGGTGTATATTTTAGTCCAGTTTCAGGGCCATAGCTAACATTTAGGTGCATGTATGATGAAAACACATGACTCTGGAGAATATGAAGCATTTTTAAAGTCTACAGTGATTTTGTGGGCCATGTTTCACACCCTTGATGGGCCATGGTTTGGCCATCAGGTCAGTCGCTGGACACTTCATGGTTTAGGCTCATTTAGAATCTAGTCTGGTTTTCCTCAGCTAGATAAATAGCATCACATCAATTCACACACAGTACACAGTGGAATGATTTTATTTTGTGTGCTTGTGTTGGCATTCATTTGTTGCTGTTTCTCTGCCGAGACATTCCTAATACTAGTGGTCCAACTCCTTCTGTATTGACGATTGCGTGCTCAAAAGATTTGTTTTTTAATGTATCCTAGGTGTATTCCGTACGTCAAGTATAATTTAAATCAGTGCAATATTTTTACACTCTGTGTCTTCACACATTCCTTGGTGGTACACTTTAACTTTATATCATTGTTATTTCATGTGCAGTATTTGTGAGTTTATTACCTGTAATATTTATTACCATTTTATGGAATATTTTTATGGGTTTATTATTTATAACCTGAAAATTCCTTTTTTCCGTTTAGTTTATACACATTCCTTAGAATGCTAGTTTTTGAGTGGAATAACATTCAAAGAGGATTATGGGAAAAGTGCAATCCTTTGTGTATTTTAATTTTAGCCTGCATTTCTTGTCAGGAATATATCGTTAATGTTTCTGAGAGGAATCAAGTATTTTACAGTGCAATAGCCACATCATATTATCAGCTGCTTCCTTGTTGCTCAGCTTTGCCATTTTACCGAAAGAGATTGTAGTAATAATAATAATAATAATGCGGTTTATAAGTCTCGTATCCAGGCTAATGCCTGCTCACGCGACTTCACACTATAGTGTGCTCTTCTTCACACTGTAGATTGTGTCCCAGAATCACAAGGGGAAAGAAAATTTCATGTTACACCACACTTTTTCAGTTAGAGTCGCTACACTTGGCTTTCTTGAGAATTTATGAAAACTGTGAGAGAACATTGGATATACATTCTCTGTCTGTGAAATGGCAGAGATGTTCTCTTTGCGTTCAAATAATCTTGTATAATGTATAAACAACAGTTGTGTTAATACTCCAGCTGGAGGTTGCAGTGTCATTCTCTTGACTTTTTGCCTTAATAAACATTGATTTATGTGTTTCTTGTACTGTCAGTGTTCACATATCAGCACTGTGTGAACAGAGGGACAAATGTCATGTGTCCCACTTGTTACACTGTCTGTCGTGTGATATATGATATGTGTCCCAGGTTGGGATGTAGACTAATGTGGAATATACCATGTGTCGCAAAAAAACGATACCCACCAAAAACATAACAAGTCCCACAATTTTTTATGAAATCACATGAAACTTTATATGTTTAAATGCCCAATGAAACACAATCGTAGAACGTTTGAATAAAATGTATTGAAAATTGTTGTCTTTATAACGTTTTCCAAAAAAGACTTCCAGTTAAAATAATGATGCAAATTTGTGAAACGTCAGAAAATCAGCACAAATCCCCCACAGAAAAAAGTCGAAGGGATTCAGATCTGTGCTGTGGGGGGACCATTCCACTGATGTTCGTTGGCTGATCAGTCTGTTCTCGAATTTTCCTTGCAGCCATTAAAGGGTCCTTTGAGTCATATGGGGCATGGCCCATCCTGTTGAAACCACAGCCTATGTTGCTGAAATGCTCTCCTTTGGCCCCCACAGTAAAAAGTCGAGGGGATTCAGATGTAAGTTATATTTCAAAATGACATAAAATACTAATCAGGTGCGCATTTTAATGAAATTTTGACAAATGGTAGGTCTTTGGACATATTTTAAGTGTACAAAATTTCAAACCATTTTTCAGATTTTTGAAGGAGATATTAAGGATTTGGTGGGTATCGTTTTTTTTTGCGACTCCCTGTACAAGACACAGCAGAAACTCGCATATAGACTGAACAAATCATTCCGTATTTTCTCAGGTCACAGTTATTAAAGGTGACTATAAACTCAGATGATATTCTACTCTTCTATAATTGTTTTATATGATCCTTCATAGTCTACTTTCCTTTGTTAAGAAAAATCTGGCCAGACTGATTTGGGATGAATCCCCAACATGGAAATGTCAGTCCAAATAATGTGTGTTTCAGAATTCAGACTTTTCAAGTGCTTTGTATGACAGACTTTTCAAGTGCTTTGTATGACATTTGTGTACAAGGATCTTTATGTGAGAGGATTTTGCCAAACAATTAAATATTCCTTTGTAATATGGAGGGTAAGGGAATGACAGCTCCACACCAGAGATAGACTTAAGGTTTTGAGTGACACAAGTTAAGGGTGGCTGGAGGAATACAGACAAAAGTCAGGGGTGGATGAAAACTTGAACATCACTTGTTCAGTTTTGTTGTAGTTATTTACATCACATGTTTGTATCACTTATAAATATCTCACACTTGTGAAATTGTTATTTAGGTGATGCTGTTTCTTGGGATGAAGTGTCATGTTTCTGCAGGAAGGACAGTGATCATTGTCAACACTGCACTTCATTTTTTTTTTTTTGCTATTTCTCTAGTGATTGGTACTCTTAGTTGTTGAGTATTGTATGCTGGAGTCAATGTCTGGTTTTTGTTAGTAAATAAATTCTGAAATACCGACTGCAAAAAAAGGCTTGATATATTTTTGTCTGTTGTAGGTGACACAGACACGCCAACATTCCAGGGAATGTCATTTTCTCTGACAAGGTGCAGAAGTTCAGTAATATTAAAATAGTAATAATAATGTTCTCTTACTCATGCTTTTTCCCTATGGTTTCTTTGTTAAGACACACTTGCATGTCAAGGCTTTGATAGGACTGGATGTTACACACACTCTTTGATATTGTTTATGGTGCATCACACTGTATATTCCTCCTATGTCCAGTTGCACTTTCCATGGCTGCTACAATACTTTGGTGTAGCTGCCATGCCTTCTCCCCGCCCCCAAGTCTTGTTGACATGTTCACCACACATTGAACAGGATTTCACTGGTCCAAGCTGGACGACTGAGTGCAAAGAGGAGATTTAATGTACAAAAGACCAAAGAAATGCCAAGATAAGTAGAACAAAGTAGTCAAGGAGGACACACAATCAGTTTATTATTACTATTACAGAAATTGTTTCCACTGAATGACATTGCCAGTGTAACTTCTCAGCCATATCTTAGCAGAAAAAAAAGAATCAGCCCTCCTCACACAAATAATGGATTAAATATTTTCACACAGGTTTACTGATCACAGCCATAATTGGAGTCACTACCAATTTCATGTTACGTGTGTTTGAGTATACCATGAAGATTTGTCTCATATTCCCTATGCCCTTCCCTGACAAGCTGCATTTTCCATTTGAAGTATCAGTGAAGCATGATTTCATTGTGTCTCATAACAGATTTTATGGAACTCAAAAATCATTTTAGCAACTACAGTATGTAACCTATACCAGCTCTATATACATCCAGGCTTATCCACGCATTCTGTGCAGATTAAACAAATAGCATTTTTTTTTTTCATAATCAGCTGTTATCAGGTAAATGATGAAACATTGTATTGTTAGCAAACCCAGATTTTTGTTAAACTACAAGAATATTGGTAGAGCTTGTAAATCTCTCCAATCAAAGCTTTGGCTCAACCAGATTCTGTTGCATGCTACTCAGGCTGTGACCAGACCTTTCCTCAACAACTTATAATAAGAGATACAAATGATTGGTGGAAATAGGATAGAGCAAACATTGATAGCAAACATAAAGGCACATGTCCCACCGTACACCAGCTGACTGGATATGTTCACAGGAAAACTGAAAGCTGTTGTGCACAGAGCCATATGGGAACTACCTCGACATGACTCCCTGCAAAGCCATTGCTAGGCCCCCCACACATCCTCCTATTTCTTCTCTTCTCAGCTATGCTGTTCTCTTTATCACATTTCTGTCCTAATTTACTTGGGAGATCAGAGAATTTCAAACCCTACTGAAAATTAAAACTCAAACTGAAAATCTACAAACCTTTCATTCAAAATAAGCTTTATATAACATAGGCACAAACACTTACGGTTCACACAGAAAATGTAAAAGTTGTGTGCAGTGACACAAAGCTTGGTGATGATTTTAAATAAGATAAAAGGGGGAGATTATTTGTTACATTGAATATACAACTAACCAGTCCATGGTCACACCCTACAAGTGTTGAAGTGAAGCAGGGAAAAAAGGGAGGCGCGAACAGCACTATCTGTGCATATTCCCACAGATTGATCATGATTAATGAATCTAGCTGCTTATAACTGTCAACATTTTCCTGTAACTTACTCTCCTATTGCCTAAATACATATGTTCTTTGTTGTTGTTTCATTTCAAAATTGAAGAATTTAGTGCAAATTATCAGATGACTAGAATGCAGCACATGAGTTGCTGGAAGGTGGATCTCCTAGTCTAGTCTAAGTGTACAGGCCAAAGTTGGTTTCTTACACATCATTTAAGTGTTATACAAACAGAAGTTTTATATTTGTTTGCCTAGTTTTAGAGCTGCAGTGGAACACAGTAAATACAAACTTGTAAAGACAGACACTGAGTACAGTACTTTTAGTCCACATTTTTCTTCTCTTTGAGTTTAGTTATTAATTTCATGTTTTCATTAAATGGAAAGTAATTTCAGAATTTAATTCTCAAATGGGGAAATAGGTTCCAAAAAATGTGACCGGTTGATCAGTAGCAATCACACTGCAATCAGCAGAAGCCATGAGAGTTGACAAATGCAGGAATTAAAGCAGAAAAGCAAAAGTTCACTGAAATCTTTTGTCCATTCAGTGCAAAATCAGTTGTGTAAACAGTATGTCTTATCATATGTTTGTAAGAGAAGCTCTGGTAAGATATCGGTACCCATCAATAATACAGACATAACATTTCAGTTTAGGCTTCTAAACGACATTGGTCCTTTTATGCAATTTGGCTGCTGCCATAGGAAAGTACTGAACATGATCAATGGCCAAATAGTAATCTCCCCATGTTGTGCGAAGGCACCTAAACTTGATTTGTGTTCACTGTAGCCTTCCCCACCTCATCTTAAACTCATTGGTTTACCCTGAAGCCATGATATTATGATCAGTGTTAGGACTAGAGCAAAAGACACCCAAGACTAACATAAAGATATGAAATGTCTTACCCTGCCTGTCACTGCAATCACTGTAATTTATTCTAATCAGGAAGCCACTGGCAGTGATTACATCTAGGAGACGGTTGAAACTGAAAGGCCCAATCTTTTTCATCCATTGAACTTAAATACAGTAGATGTGGTCTAAAGATGAGGCAAAAGCAAGGCAATGGAGAGATGGGAAAAAAATTTCCCCTGAACCAAACTCACGACAATGAACACTAAGGTAAATAAATGTCCAATTGAACAAGACATGAAGAAAGAGTGCAACTGCATGAATGTTTATAAGTTTATTTATTCCATGATATCGTGTGACATTCACGCTAGTGTAGCACTTGGTCATTAAGACAACAGCCAGGATGGTGACCACTTCCCCTATGTCTGCCTGCAAGTCTAAATATAGCCTGGACACAATACATTATGAGCACAATGCAGTAGAACATTTATACATGTCATCATGTCCCATACCAAAGAGGTGAAACTTATCATTTACTATGGTCATAATCATCTGGGGGTGGGGGGTGGGGAGTGGATTTTGTGTCTAATTTAAACATTTGACTGATTTCAATAATGAATGTGTGAGATAGCCATCATGAACGTATTTAAGACTTTAAGAACATCATTTATACCACTGTAAAAAGCAGTTCGATAGCAAGACACATATATTCCAATCTTTCTTTAACTAAGCATTAGGAAAGTAAAAAAATGAGTAGCTAGAGGCATGCAGTACATTGTTTAAAGTAGAGGGTGCTGTAAGGCAAAGACAGTGTATTCATCAAAGGAAAATAAAAAATGAACGCTCAAGGGTGGTCACACCAGCAAGTGTTGCCATTGGTGGAAATAAAGCAAAAGAACAATGCCGAGGAAAGAGTTTGTAGCCTTGGTCTGATATATATCTGTGCTATACTGAAGCCAAAGCTGAAGGAAGAAACGAGCAAGACACAAAATGTGGTTGTCATGAAGAAAACTGAAATCAAACATAACATGGCTGCTATGTCTTTTTCAATTTCTGTGACGATATTTGCCATACCTGCCCATGTTGAAAGTGCTGTGAGCAAACAGAAACATGGTGCACACTACACAGGAGCATACTTTGATAACTACATCATACACCAAGCGGGACTGAGAACTTCATGTGTTTACACTAACATGTACACAATGACCTCAGTAGCAGCAGCTAGCCACAGCTTTTCCTAAGGCTTCCAATACTTTGGCATTCTGGGCAATAGAGAATTGAGCACCATTTGGAGTGGAAATACTTGAGTATACACTACCACTACACAGAATGCAAGTCAACTAATGTTACACCAGTCATTTGTCAAGCATCTATTTTCAGAAAGATACTTCTCCTCATTCAGAGTATGCCAATATGCTGGCAATCTCATCAGTTCTCGAGTGTGACAAAACAGTACAACCAGACGACCACAAACATTATATTCCCTTTATACCATTAGTATCACCAGAGCAGTCAGAAATCTACCAGAACCAGGGCAGACTTAGGGGTAAGGAATATCCTAAATGGAGACAAATGTTAATTTCAGCTGCCTGAAGACCAGGGTGCACACAGCAGGGAGAAGATAAAACAGCTGTACTTTTACCCTAGCTCTGAAGGAAGGAAAGAATTTTACCATAACAATTGAAACTGCTATAACTGCCATATTATTCCTAGTGCCTTGAAAGTTCGTCCAAGACTGCTCTGCTCTCTCACTGTGAAACACAGAAAGCAACACGATGACTGCATATATATAAGTCCACTGGATCAACATATTATCCAATGTAACATAGGCCAGTTTTTTAGCATGAAGAAATGGACCTTACACTTACAGACAGTTTAGACCTTGGTAATCTCTCCCAGGACTGGAACTAAACAATGACTTACAATTTCACAGAACATAGAACCACGGAGCAACTTTCACTCCATCCTATGTATTCTTTCATATCATCAAGTACACAAATGACACACAGTGATAAACATGGGATTTACTAGGAGTTCTGATGCCAAATATGGGTCTGCAACTTGACCTGTTAGTGCCCTCTGGCTCAGAGATCCCAACTCATTAGCAAAGCACAGAAACAACAATGGATTTTTGTTATTCCAATGAAAAAATACTGGCAATAAAACAATGGACAAATATTATGGACACTGATCAACAGAGCACATATCCTCTAGAATATGGGGTGACAGAAAACATTCTGTAAGCATACACAGTATTACACAGTAGTTGATATTTTACAGTATGATTTCCACAAGCGAACCATCAATGCAGCTGTAGTATTCCAGCATGTCTATATTGAGTGTTTGGTAACGATCATGCAGGACTGCCAAGTTCTCAAGACGAATGCTAGAAAATGGTCTGAAATCTGACAAACCCGGGTAAGTGAAAAAAATCCAAAAACAATTTATTTTCATTCTCTCTTCCCAAATCAAGCTTCTGATAATAAGAATTCTTCAGTATGCCAGTTCGCATAAATGAGGCCAAATTTAAGCATTGAATTTAGCTCATAGTGGTTATTCAGTCTGTTATTGATGCTACTAAAGGATTTCAGGTACTCTAAATTATATGGTTATAAGACTAATAGTGGTAATAGATCCAAAATGCAACTGTGGGGGAAATCAAAATATTTTCACTGTAGAATTACCCTGCAGTTTACTGGAAAGCTGGCAGTCCTGCAGACTCAAACATGCTAGTACGTATATCTATGTAATCAGATGGACAGCATAGATAGACAACTATTAAATTACAAAGTGTTCAAACATTATCATCCTGAAACTCCACCAGCCTCTTCTTACCCAGGCACAGACTGACATGCCAGTGGGCTCACATTCTAGGACATACATAACACAAGAAATTGAAAACAAATATTTCAGTGTGAACAAACAAAACGGTAGAAATCAGGGAAACAAAAACAAGTTCATGAACAATCTTAGAGCAGGCAGGGAAACAATCAATCTGATTCAAGCAGGCAGGAAGCTTGGTGTGAAAAACTCAGTCGAATACAAGAAACCCAGATGTGTAGAAACACTACAGTCACTCTCAAGTACATGTACAGTGGAAAAAGTCATTTCCTAGACTCACCTCACACACGCAATGACCCATCATCCACTATCAGCCCCAACACCACGCAGTCACACAGCATTTAGACATTCTTACTTCCACTCCTCCATACCAAACAGAAGTATTACATGGAATTACAAATGCAATGTACAGTCTAGCTCAACATAATGTCTTAAAAAAAAAATGCCTGGTCAGCATAATGCATAACTACAACCAATGCAGGGATAAGACTGCCTCATTCAGAGGCTGGACTTCACCTCAGAGGAGGGAGGGAGAGAGTGGGTAAATAGTGAGAGAGGAAGGTGGTTCAGAAATACTGAACCATTCAGACATTGAAAGCAGAAGTGGCACACAATAATAATTAATATACAGCTTGTAAGCTGAGAACAGAGAGGCAAAAAAAAAAAATTCCTCAGACATTTCATGAGGTACATGTAACAGCGACAAAATATTCTGCTTGTATTTTTGCAATCTCTAGATGTGAACAGATAACATAGTTCACATTACCACACTTAAGAACTGCACCTCTACTTACTGCAATCTACTGGAAAATATACTGTACAGACCACTGAGACAGAAATTCTTCGGGGTCTCATCTTACAACTGAAAGGGCCATACACCAAAATAAGCATCTACTTTAATTTGCTCCAAATCACATCAAGTAGTTGAAGTGGTGCAGTAGTGAAGTATCTGAAATAATTTCCAAACTTGAACTGAAAGCCCAGGGTGAAAACAATAAAATGGACAAAACACTGGACATGCCTTGGTTTTGCCAGGAAAGTGCAGAGTTTTTCAGTTTGGCCCATCGGCCTAACTGGCTTTCGACTGTGCCACACCTACTACACATCAGGGTGAAATCTGGGTTGGAAGTGTTCCCAACGGGGGTGTAGACACAAGATAAGACACAGAATACAAAAGAAAGGGAATATAAAAAGCACCAGTGTTTCAGCTACTTATCTCAAAAGTAATTACAAGTTTAACTGGAGCTCCACAAAATCTTAGTGATAGAGAACAAAAAGGAACGAGTGACAGTGTGAAGAAGGTGGAAACAAAGCACGAAGGAAGCGGGGAAGAAAGATGATGGACAGAAATAAAGATTCTTGGTGACTGACAATAATCTAAGGGACATGTCTGGCTAGTGGGAAGGCAGAGATTAAACTAAAGGATATGTTTGGCTAGTGAGGAGACAGAGGTGTTCATTTGTCATGGGTAAAGGATGATCAAAGCTCGTAGGTGCCAGGCATAACTTGTGTCACAGGAATGGCAAACCCAAGACATTTCTTATCATGGTGTTCACCTGTTTTCATTTTCTTGCTAGGAAATGACAGACTAAAAACTCTCTTGTTTATGTATGTTGAATCATCAGCACAAAGCACTAAAGTTTATAAGATGTGCAGACTGGTTTTCACGCTACACAATAAAATATTCCATATCATATCCCTGTAACTGGAGCCTATTCCTCTCCACTGAGAATGCACACTCTTATCTTTCTGTCAACTGCTTAATGATGGCACATTGCTGAGAGGCTGGTGAAATGTTCAAAAAGCGTATAAGACACATATGACACTAAGTTTGTATTAAAGTAGACACCTTTTAACATAGTTTATATGTTCTTATAACAAATACATGTTCAAAATAAAGAGGAAAATCAAATCACCACTACGAATTTTGATCACGGCCAAATCTCTCTTACTTTCATGAAGTGCCAGCGATATCATCATCATGTGAATCAACAGCTTTACTATGTGACCATCTCAACTATACCAAACCTGTTGTGATAAGGAGTAAAGGGTAAAAAGAGACAGAAAATCAGAGAGAGAAGGCGAGAGAGAGAGAGTGTGAGAAAGAAAAGGGAGTGTAGTCCAGCATCATTTCCCATGCACACATATCAACAGCAGCGCTTGGAGCTTGTCTCTTGCTGGCTCATGTTCACTCCGCTGGGCTCTGATATCCGTCCAGGCGTCTGAAACACACAGATATTTATAGACAGTTACAGCAACTAACATTACTGATATCAGGCAAGACAGACCAGACTGGCTTAAAGGAAAGTGTTTTTGAAGTCACTTGTGTGAGAGAATGCAAAAGGAGATTGACTGACTAATGTCATCTCATTTTACCAGAGTTGTATGTCCACTGGCTATAGCCCTGGGACTCTCCCAACGTCTGCTTGGATCAATGCTGAGACCAGGGTTAGAGAAAGGAAACACTGTTAGGGTTAGGGGAGTCCTTAGACAATCCAGGGATCCTCTATCTTCCCTACAATCTTTCTCCTACCCTAACTCTGCACTTAACCCCAAATAAACTTTCCATGGGAGAGTACCAAATGGATTAACAACACGTGTAAAATGAGTTCAGGAAATATAACACATGTTGACAGACTAAATGATCTTCTGACTGAGGTTAAGACTACAGCAGACTATGGTTACTTTAACAAACCACAGGGAATATTGCAAGGGAGATGCCACTTGAGTCTGAAACAATAAAATTTGTTTTAACTTCTTGTGGTCATGTTGGGGTAAAGAGCAACTATATCAATGTTTTGCTAAACAAAAAAGTTGTGAAAATCTACGTTATGAAGCAGTGGCAAATTTCTAACAGACCAGAACATTTCAGACAAGTCAAAAACTGCCTGATTTCCAGCAAAATGTGGCATCTCTGCTAAGAAATCTTGTTTATGAAGCTTCTACAACTGTTAGAGAAAAAAAAACAACAAGATTTTCAAAAAAAATTTCATTAAACTTGTTCATCTGCCTTATCATTGTTTAAGATCTTCAAAACAAGGTGATAAGGGAAAAGTAGGGCATTTGTTCATTGAAACACCACTACACAAATAACTGGTTGGGTATCTGGACACTTTTCCACTTTTAGAACCTGGTTTACCTATAACAAGCCAACATTCATCTTCAATCACAAGATAAGATAAGATAAGATAAGATGCATTTATTCATCCACAAGGGAAATGTGTCTTTATTACAGTGATTACAATGGATATATTTTACAGAAATACATAAAGAAAAATACTCATGCATGCAAATACTCCCATGTATACCTGGACTTGCACACACTGTCTTTTTCTCTCTCACTCTCTCACCCCTCCACCCACCCACACATACTCTCTCTCTCTCTCTCTTTGATCAGATATTATTTTCTGTATTTTCGAAGAACACTTTCCTACATGTATCCTCAAAAAAACGTAGTTCACAATTTGTTATTTTTGAAGCTCTTTTTATTATATGATTTATCTTATTTTTGTCTTGTGTTGTAATGTTTCCACCCCAGCAGCTGATACCAAATGTGAGGATGCTAATCAATTATTATGCCTAAATAATTATAATACGGGACATGTTCCACATTTTCGTCCTTAATGATCAGGGGAGCGACTGGCCTCTTCTTTACTCTAATTGATTAGTATTTCTTTTGTTTTGCTGACATTTAAAAGTAGATATTAGTTGTCACACCACTTTGAAAAACATTCAATCTAGTTAAAATATTCCTCTTCATCATCGTTAGACATTAGTCCAATAATAGTGGTATCATAACAAATTTAGTCAATGGCACTTTGTTGTATTTACTTTGACAGTCGCTGGTATATGTCGTGTACAAGACAAGGGAGAGCAGCTGGTATGCATTTAACTCCATCTTTGACACAAATGACCAGGTTTGACTCAAAGCATCCCAGTTATCATGAGAAAACTTAAAAACCATCATTTCTGAATGAAATTCAGTTACTTCTATTAATATCATACTGCTACTACAGTCTTCTGCAATTTTTTTAGAGAAAATTTTGGGTGAGGCACACTGGTACAACATGTCCCCTATGTAAAGAGATCAACAAAAAGATACATATTTCTACTTCTGACAGCTCTGAACATGTCACACAGAATGTGTGCTTTGCTGTGACACCGTCTCCATCAACAATAACCAAATAGTGGCACTCACATAAAACTGGATCTGAGTCTGTTCTGCAGACTGAAGAAGTGGATGGAGTTTCTTACCTTGTTTAGAATAGCCTGAGCCAGGTTCATGAAAGCCTTTTCCACATTGATGTTAGCCTTAGCACTTGTCTCCAGGAATGGTATGTTATGTTCTCTTGCAATCTGCACAGAAGCAACAACGATTTTTCAAATAAACCAAGATTAAAGACAGCATTATACAACATATGTAAACTGCTGACAGTATACAGACCCATTAAAAACTCTTAGATTAAATTACAGTGAGACAGACTGCACCTTCAACACCCTTTGGAGTAAGAAAAATGCAAGTTAACTCCCTTCCAATGATTCCCTAAAGTGTTGTGGAACACATCTATAAAACTTTGATGAGTTCTGAGAAACCTTACTGGCTGACAAACCTACATTCCTTGGCTTCGTTTTCCCTGGAAACCATGCAAGGTTTGTTGGAATCATATTAAATGTGTGCATAAATTATTCTCCAGCTCCATTCCAGCATGTTCTAATAGGTCCAGAAGTTGTAATATCATGGAGTAAAAACTAAGACTTGGATAAGAAGTGGACTAGTCCTGTTTCTGCTTTATTTTTGGTGTTTTGCAGTCATTTTGGTTCTTTACCTTTGAACTGTGCTCATGAGAATCACCAGGGATGGTTCGTCAGAAAAAAAAAATCTTGATAAAGATGGCAAGACAGGCATAACTGAAGGACAAATATGTCCTTTCATAACAAAATTTTTCGTCTTTTCAAAATATTACAACACAAAAGTAATAAACATAAACAAAAATGTTTTTTAATTGGAGAGTTTAACATGTTATATTTAGTCTCTCCAAATTTTATTGTCATTGTATAATTTCTCCCCCCCCAAAAGTTTTTCAAAATGAATCTGAAAATCGCTGTCCAGACTTGTGGCACAAGAAAAAGAAACACACCAATGCTCACATTTCAATTAATATTGTCAATGCTCAAATGTAACAACGAGATTGCGTTAAGGAGACTGCACTGATCTGTCATTTCATGCCAGAGATCTAGCATGTCATCCAGAAAATGAAATCGGTAGACTTCTGGAAAGCATCAAATGATTCACTTGTTTCATTCAGGTTCACCACAACTGCCTTTGTATCCAAATTACAGTTTTTGTTACCATTTCCAAGTGGTCTCCAGAAATAATGGAACAGTAATAACAAAAATTGTTTCATCCTTCAAAAGTTTTTTTTTTCCTTATGCCAATATTTATTTCTGTAGTTTTATTTCCACAGTGCTTGTGACTGAAAGACAAAATGCTTACAAATAATTCATATGAGAAAGTTGGTGCAGGAAGCATTACTAGTTCCCGAGTCGTTAATAACCCCAATTATTTCGGCTGGAATTGGACATTGAATTAGGCAGTAAAAATATAGCACTATGTACTTACAGCTTCCCCTCTGGATGTAGGAACTTGTCTCTTGTCATCCATGTCACATTTGTTACCAAGAATCATCTTTTCCACATCTTCATTTGCATGCTGCAAGGAAGGAAACACCAAAGTGAAACATTCTACCCTTATCCCCAATACCGAAAAACCTATACAAAATTTCACAAAACAACAAAATCTTAAATATTGTGCTTCTGCATTTTATTTGAAGCCAAACATCTCATAAAACTACTTAAAAAGGTATCAATAATTCAGTCCTATGCTGCGTTTATGCTTATTGTTGATTTGTGAAGTGTTAGTGATCAGTGTCTGTGAAATGACGGTGGCACTGCATGATTCCTAGGAAGCTCAGAAAGCTATTGACTAATCTACATCTAGCCTGCAATTACTGAGAAGTCAAGTTCAGCAACGCCCGAATGCAAAATTTATAAAGCTCATAATCATAACTGCTAATCATCACTAATATGGCAACTTGACCAACCTCTCACATTTACCTAAGTATTAAGAAATCCATCATATACATTTGACTCAGCCAATTTAATCAAAATTAAAATTTAAAATCAGATTTCCTCCATTGTTTGAACTATTATATACCTCATCAATGTTACGCAGCCACTTGGAGATGTTGTCAAAGGTCTTCATATTTGTGATGTCATACACCAGCATGATGCCCATGGAACCACGGTAGTAGGAGGTGGTGATGGTATGAAAACGCTCTTGGCCTGCCGTGTCCCTGGTGGATAAGACAATGAATTACGAGTTTTAAAAATTTATTATCTCTTGGTTCACTTCTAAAGGCAATTATAATAAATAAATATTGCATGTCAAACTCATTGCACATAAGAATTTGGAAGCATCTTGTCCCACTTTGTCCTGAAGTCTCATTCAAAATGTCTGACTTATCGAATACTTGAAGATTTCTTTTGTTCTACAAAAGTGGACAGTAATATTACTTTCTTCTTGAATTGACTACCATATTTGTAGTTTACAAAGACTGCAATGCAGGATGACCTACATGTACTTACCATATCTGGAGTTTTATCTTTTTCCCACCAAGTTCGACTGTCTTTATCTTGAAGTCTATACCTGAAATGAAAAGTAAGGTAAAAGACTTGTGAATGCTCACATTTCTTCCAGTATTGCTAAGGCACATCCAGTGTCGAGCCAACTTTAAATGATACAAATGAAATTTTCAAGTCATATCAATTTAAATAACAGTTTCAAATAAAAGATTCATTACAAACACATTACAATAAGCAACACATATAAGATTCTAAAATAAGGTCTGTAACAAACAACAAAAATATATGTTTGACGCACAGTCAAAATGACTTCTGTGCAGCTTGAGTGACACTGAAATTATGGAAATTACATTATTTTTAAAAACACACTGAAATGACTTTTCAGCAAATACCATACTGTTTGTAAATGTTGAGGAACTTATATTGGCTGTGGTCCTTGGCAGCCCATACATATTTGTCTATTATTACACTACAGTCCACTGGCATCATGGCCTCCAGACTGATCTGGTGACCCTAACAATTCTATTTCTTTGCATATAACTTCAAATGTTTTATTTATATATATATTTATATATATGCACACCAAAACCCATAAGGATGTACTCTTACTAATAGCTTATAAAAATGAAATGACAGAGATATGATGTTAGATATATGATATTTTTAAGTTATCCAGATGGCAAGAAATGTTCTGACATTTCTAAAACACTGGACGCTTCATTCATAATGACTTGAACTCTGGAGAGCAAATAAATTTTAAAGTCATGCCTTTGCTCTCATATTTAATGATATAGCAATAAGGAAGTACTGGCCCATTGGGTGTATGAGAGTCTGAGAATTAGAGCTTTAAAGTTTATAATGTATAATCAGTAGTCCTGTCCATTTGAACCTCCTGGGCATTATCTCTGTTAATATAGTCCATACACCAAACAAAAAATGTACTTTTCTAGAAAGACAACACCTTCATCTTCAGTGAAAGCATTTACTTTGACCCCATTTTCAAAATACACATTCTGGAACTACTGGAAGACCAGCTAAAGTGAAGGACTCAGAATACTCAGATGTGCAGACACTACTCATAGCAACCTACGGCTGACATCAATCATGAAGCCCCTCTTCACTCAGATGTCTTAGCCTCCAGCAGAAACATAAACACTTTAGACACTGCCACACTGCAGTTAAACGTGTTTACACTAGTTTACACCACCACGATCATTGTCATTTATTCCCCAGCTAGACTAGCCATAATCTACAACTAGTCTAGACTGCAGAGTCTGCAGACACAAACAGTACACACCTATGGTGGAAATAAACGTTGTGTTAAAGGCGTCATCTGAGAATCTGAAAAGTAAACATGTTTTTCCGACACCAGAATCACCAATAAGCAAAAGTTTGAATAGCAAATCGTATGTCTTTTTAGCCATCTTCCGCGTTGGCGCTGATGATACCGTTGGAGAGGTTGAGCTCTGGGAGTGACACTGGAGTCTACTGTCGCGTCAAAGTTCCCTCACTTTAGGTAACCCCGTTGAAAGCAGTTAAGTTACGTTCAACTGCCACATAGAATGTATAAGTATCCCTCATTCATTCTTCATGTCTGATGTTTACAACCAATGCATGTCGTTACTGAAAATAAATATTGTGTCACAAGATTGTCAGCTTCTTAACAGAGTTTTCTCTCTCACTGACGTCATTTCCTTTTCCGGGATGAGTTCATCGAGCCACCCCGTCGGTCAAAATCGTTTTCAAAAATTTCTAATTCTTAAAAGTAATTACTACGGTGTTATCCGTGAGAGATCCTGTACAAATCGTGGTCATAGTCCAAGACATGAAAGCAACACGAGGAGTCACACATAAATGTAATAAATATCAGCCTTCTGTAATGGCACAGTATTGTTACATAAAAATAGTGCTGTTGAAATTTTATTCTTATCAAAGTTTGCCATGCCCTCAAACTTGTCAGAAGACAAGATATTAGGCCTATAGAGGTCCCGTTCACACAGATTCAGGGATATCGATCATTAATGAATTAATTGAGGCTTGGTTTGCTTAACATAATATACTAAAGCCCCCCACCACTCCGCGTGATAACTTATACAGAAAGATTTCCTTGTATTTTACACAGACAACGAAGCATCAAGAAAGGCACTGAAGGGGAGGGGAGGGGGTTATTTTCCTCATATCAAAGTTAGTTGCAGTAATTACTCAGATATCAGGACTGACGTCTCAAGCTCTGGCTCTAATGAAATGTCTTTATATGGCTATTTGCTTCTGAGATTGCGAGGAAAGATTTCCTTTTTCCTATGGTTTTCGTCAAACATAGACATACTCCTAAAGTTGTATGTATCCATTTCCTTCGTTGCTATAATTTAGTCACGTGACAAACAATCGCACAAAATAGCAACTGCAAGATGGCGGCGGACAGCGGAATGCAATGTGAATGTTGATAATCGAAAGCGTTGCTCAGGGTAAGGACTAAAGATGCTTTGCCTTGTTACTGGAAATGGTCAGGTTTGCCAGGTAGTCTGAAGCAGAAGATCTCATTGCATATTCCTCAAGAGTCTGATGTGAGTCCGAAATAAAGAGGGAACACTAATCCTGACTGGATCTCGGTCATCTGACCTGTGACTGTTGAGGGTCTGTTGTTGAGGTCTTGTAGTGTAGACTAAACCAGATCTAAATTTGATATGTTGTGTGCTTTTTCCTTAACAAGACTTTTTATGGAAAAAGAGGAAATTTCCATATGCACCAAAATCTTTAACACACTTAAAATAAATATCGTATGTGAGGTAAAAAATGAAGATGTGGAGTAGTCTACATATTGCAGAAACTTACAGTAGACTATCCTTGAAGTGCCGGTAACTGCCGTCTTATTATTTACCGTGATTTCCCAATTGGATTTGCTTACATAATCTTACCAGACTTTCAGATTTTAAGCAAAGACCATTTTTACGTCAGTTCAACTTTGTTTTGAGTGGCAGAAGTCAACCACCGCTTTGAAATAGTTATCAATTGATGTCTCTGTCGATATTTCACTTTCACTACCATCGGCGTCGTGCCAATTACCGCCACTCTACTTCCGGATCAATATGCAGCAACGATGTTGCCACCGGTACAGATTTTTCCTGTAGGGCAGAGTAAAATGGCTCCACGAAAAGCCATTTTTCATAGGAAGCAATCGTTTGGAAAATATTGGAAAATAAACTATGAAATTTCGGATCAATGCATAAAATGCTTGGCTTTATTCTGTTTAATTGTAAACTCATAGATTTTTTTTTATTTCATACCGTGAGTAGGTAAATGGGGATAAAAATAACATCTCGCTATTGGGGAAAAGCACATGGCCAGAGTGGCAACACAGACATGCAGCCCGCTGCTTTAGCGATGTTAGACCTTAATTTTTCCTCCTCAAAGAAAGTCCTTTCCTTGAGAAACGTTACAAGACAGATGTCATATAACTTTACTGAAAATCAGATTAAGCTCTCTATTTTTCAATTTACACAATATGTTTATAAATTATTGCATTTATCATTTTACAAAACAATAAAATGTCACTGTTATTGCATCGCCACTTTCAGTGGGCAAGAATGCGCAACGTGGTCTTGGTAAATTTATCACACAAACCTCTATATCATTTTTTTTTCCACCATTCTAAATTATTTTGTTGGAGAAATAAATGAAACACCATCTGCTGTCATATTCCAGGGGCAATCACAATAAATTTCGAGGGAAACTAGCAGGGGACGGATGATGGCGATTACTGGCACGAGCCGGTTACTGGCACTAGAGGATACAAACCAGATCTAGTCTACCCCTGGATATCTAATCACATGTTATCACTTTGTTTAGCAATAGTCTGTTTAACTTATTTTTTTTTTGAAAGACAATGGCAGAAGTTCAGTTCCATGTCTGTTTGGGTGAGATTTCATGACCTGGTCTTGGTATATCTCATCTCAGACACCTGTGGAGAAAATCTGGAACCTCCTTGTGGAATACCATTAGCCAATGGGAAATGATGAACTGAAGCATTGTAATGATAGATTTTGATGTCTTTTTGAGATCAAAATCTAAAACTTCCTCTTGATAACATCAGATGTGAACTGCATTACGGCTGCGCAAGATTGCCTGAGACAGACTGATAATATTTCACCCAGAAACCAAGAGGTTCAAAAATAGAAATCTCCATGAAATGGTGCAAAGACACTTTGATGACATTGTCTCTATACTATGGAAAGAATAATGACAACTGGCAAATATTGAACTTGTACGAAATTTTTAAAAATTTTAGTAGGGAAGTGTTGACCATTCAGAAGTTGCCATAGATGCTCTCATTTGTGGAAGCTGTAGTGGTGGTGATGTTGCAGAGGCAAGCTGAAATTGGGAAATGCAAGACATTTCATTACTCTTGGGCAGAGGTGTGAGAACTACAAGTACTATATTACACGCTTGGAACTGACCACTGAACATAAGGCAAATTTTAAAGGGAAGACATGACAGATGCAAATGAGGGGGAAAGTTAAATGGAACTGGTGGGTATGTTGAACATTAATTTTGGCAAGGATATGTTGTACATCAAAATAAAGGGCATTATGAGAACAATGTAAACAACATTAGCCCAAATCATTATTACATGATAAATCCATAGTGAAGCCTAAAATTGTTAAAAAGACCTACCCCAACATTGGTTATATATAAATTTGAAGTATCATAACTCTGTGGTTTATTATTAAACTTCATTCATTTACAAATCATGGCTCAAAAAATTCATCTCGAGAGAAATTTAAAGGAAATATGTGCGTCAAAAATAATTTCTTGTTTTTTAAGTACTTTTTTTTCTCTGAGAATTATAATATGGTGGCTACTGAATCAACTTCACAAAGAAAGACCATCATTCTGTTAGTGTTACCGTATGTATGTTTTATGATGCAGTAAGAAGGACACGAGTGACTGGATTTGGCTCTTACATCAAGAGTTATTCCCCCCACCTAGGCAGCAGAAGTTTGTGGGAAAAACGATGTCACATAGGTCCCAGCAGCTGCAGACATTTCTGTCCCAACATCTTTTTAAATAAGCTTTCAATTAAAGTTCTACTCATCCAAATTCAAAAGTTGGTTGATTATGTGATCTAGATAAGATAGATATTGTCTCAGCGTGATTTGTGTGACATATCTTCTGCATACAGCCAACTTAAAAGATTTGTACTGACTTGTTATCAAATCTGCAGAGCACTGGCTAAAGAGCTTGGCCATAAGCTTAGAGAACCTGTTTGATGTCAGCTTATGGCTACCGTGCGCACAGTGGACTTTCCATAATTAACTGCAGAAATTCCTAGACACATTCAAGAGCAAAATTTAAGAGAACATGAATTTGATAGCTATGAGTAGGTCTGATATACTTCTTTTTTACTGATTGGTCGTGAAGGACAAGAGTCGTGCATGGGGTGAATCCTACCATTTGTTATTGTTTATTATTTGCTTTTTTACTTTTTATGTGACAGCATGGGAAAAACAGGTAGAAGATGCAAATAGCGTGGTGGAGAAATAGACAAATTTTGGGTCGTAGGTGAACTTTTATGCAAGTTTAAATTTTGCATATTGATAGTCTTTGTTCATTGTTTGAATCTTTGGATGAAGTCTTGGATACAAATTCAACCAATCAGTATGGTTTTTTATTAATTTTGTGAAGTGTCCTGATTCCCTGATCTGTCATTTTCACACCCACTAGACCACGAGAACAGATTAAAATTCATTTTCACATCAGCCATTTTTGTCAGCCTTTTATGGAAAGTGCATTAGGAATAACACTATCAGTATCAAATGATATAGGATGGAAAGCTATAAAATTTTCGGCATCTTTGTAATGAAACCAAGGGCATATGTATGAATTTTCACTACAATAACGGCACATCCAGTGAATGGAGACTTTCTGCAGTGCTTCGGTCAGCAAGAAGGTCAGTTTCTTGCATTGACTTTGCAGGGATTTCTTTCTTCAGATTCTATGGATATTCTTAAATCTGTGGAGCAAAATCGTGCATTACAGTTTGATGTTGCAGTAGTTCTCCGTGTGGCCCAAGCTCTTAACCATTCAGTTATCTTTCATTTGATATGCAAACCATTTTTGTATGTGCAATGGTTTCCAAGTTCTGTATGGATGCATTTGTACTGTGCGTCAAAAAAATTAAATGTGTAGGGAATTGATGAAGAAGAGCTAAAAATCCCCATTTTCTCTGTACCAAGTTATATATACAGATATTAAATGTTCTATACACTCTGACTGTAACACAAATGATAATGGTGCATATGACAAAGTCTGGTTAACACCCATTTTCACAACTTTAAATGCAGTGCCAACTTTAAAGCTTGATTTCTCAAAATTGGGATTTAGGGGGTGACCTTATTAAAACTGCCATAATACAATTGTTTTTCAAGATATTTTAAGAATTTAAAATTCCCAATACTCAACAATGAATTTCCTTTCCAATGATACCAATTCTCCATATCCATAGAATTTTTAAATTGCACTTGCTCCTTGTTTTCCCATGCTGCCACACATTTGTTATCAAGGACCACAGTCATGCATGGGGTGAAACCTAGGTTTTATTACTACTAATTATTGTGAATTCAGATATTAAAGCTAGTGTTTCATTGGTGCTTGTTAATACTTTGTTCTTAGAGACACTTGGATGAGCAGTATTGACTGCCCTTACATTGTACAGATACGGTAGTTTTTAGGTAATCCCACAGGTCATTCAAGATAACAACTCCACAGATAAAAAAGGGTGCTTTGAAATTTTCTGTTGAAATTTTGTTCTTGATAAATCTGCCCCTCATAGGTTATCCAGCCTTGCTGAATGCATTTGATTATTATGGCATTCAAGTGGACTTTGAGCTGTCAGTTCCCAGTTATCAAGAGACCCCTCATGCTTTGTTATGTATCCCAGATGTAATTACCTCTCCTGACTCCAGCCAAGCATTAAGACTGAGAGTATATCCATCTTCTTTGATCTCAAGGCTCACATACACTTCCCACATACACGTCCCACATACACTTTCCACATACACGTCCCACACACACTCCCCACATACACGTCCCACATACACGTCCCTAGATGACATTACCCAATGTCTTGTTTATACAGGATGTTTTAGTGTTTTTTCCAGGTCATCTGAGTTTGGTGTGACGTTCCCCCCCTTGTTACAGTGAAACTCGAATATAACGAGCATGGATAAAACGAGTTCTCGCATGTACCGAGTAAAATGAAAATCCCCGTTTGTTTTCCTTCTTTGTAATAGTAAACTTGCCTTTCATATAACGAGCACAAAATCCGCTAAATGCGGCCCTAACGAGGTAACCGACCTGCAATTAAGCCCTCGCAACCCTTTCGTCCGCAATAAAACTTTCAGCGAAGAGGAACTCGAACGTTTAGGCTACGTAACAATTGCCAACAATAGGCAAGTCTCGCTGTCTCGCTTATGTAATTTACATGTAGGATTACCGGTACAAACTAGTTGCGCAGTAGGCCAAGAAGCTAGGTAGGGAAGGATGCGGTGGAGATGTGGCCATGCAACAGGAGGAAGATGGGATTGATATGCTCGGCTAATGATTGGCCAAGCCTGTTGTTTAGACCAATCATTGCGCTAGGCAATTTTGATTTCAATCATAACAATTGCAGAAACGGTGATTACGATCGGTCAGTCATTCGTTTCTCGACTCTCAACATTTGCATTGCTTTGTTTACACCTGTCAATGATGGAATTGAGGAAGAGAAAATGTCTGTCCTTCGAAACAAACTAAAAATAATCGAAGAAGTCGAGAGAAAGCAGAAGAGCAAGGCAGAAATTTGCCTGGGTAGACAAGGCGCTTCCGCTCTACCCGCAGCGTGCAGTCTAGCCATCTAGTATATAGGTCTCCCTGACACTACTGACAGTTTTTACATGATTTTCAGTGGACCATGCGTGTAA
>JAWQUT010000077.1:1840855-1870195 GCA_033807755.1 Ellobium chinense | reverse complement strand
CCCCCCCTTTCAACAAAGGCAAAAAAAAACAAACCAACACACTCACACTCTGTTCACATGTTTGTCTCTTTCTCTTCTTTTATTTACCCCGCAATACCCAACATCTTTGCACGTTTTTCATACCACCCGCACCCCCTACCCGCCCTTCTCCCCAGCACCGCGGCTAGCACCCACACACCCACACAAATACGCGGATCCACAGCTGATAGGCTTTGTACTTAATCCTATTCCCGGTAATACTCTGTATATCTGATTTTGTCGCTTTCTGCATCAGTGAGCGACTATAAGGCATTCAGTATTGAACCTTCGGAATACCAAAGATCGACACAATGTATTGCTTTCGCCACTCCAGACTTCCTAGTTCTAGAGTTTGTAGCAAGACATAAAAGGTGGCAGAAAGTTAAACTTTAAGTTAAAACTGCAGAATGGGACACTTGATTTTGTCAGCGAGTACATGACCCTCAACATGACCCTCAACATGATCCTCAACATGACCTCAACTTGACCTCAACTTGACCCTCAACATGACCCTCAACATGACAGTTAACATGACCCTCAACATGACCCTTAACATGACCCTCAACATGACCCTCAACATGACCCTCAACATGACCCTCAACATAATCCTCAACATGACCCTCAACATGACCCTCAACATGATCCTCAACATGACCCTTAACATGACCCTCAACATGACCCTCAACATGACCTCAACATGACCCTTAACATGATCCTTAACATGACCCTCAACATGACCCTCAACATGACCCTCAACATGATCCTTAACATGACCCTCAACATGACCCTCAACATGACCTCAACATGACCCTTAACATGACCCTCAACATGACCTTTAACATGATCCTCAACATGACCCTCAACATGACCCTCAACATGACCTCAACATGACCCTCAACATGATTCTCAACATGACCCTCAACATGACACTCAACATGACCCTCAACATGACCCTCAACATGACCTCAACATGACCCTCAACATGACCTCAACATGACCCTCAACATGACCCTCAACATGACCTTTAACATGATCCTCAACATGACCCTCAACATGACCCTCAACATGATCTTTAACATGATCCTCAACATGACCCTCAACATGACCTCAACATGATCCTCAACATGACCTTTAACATGACCCTCAACATGACCTCAACATGACCCTCAACATGATCCTCAACATGATCCTCAACATGACCCTCAACATGATCCTCAAGACAGTAGAAGACTGTAGTGNGGGGGGGGGAGATGTATAAAAGGTTTGCTACATACTCTGGCTGGTGAAAGTCAACTTGGCTTCTTCCTTTTACCACGAGCTGCCTCATGTTCTCACAGAGCTCACAGCGGGGCTTCATATGGTGTAAAGACATCGATGGAGAGTTAATCCATGTATATCATCTCTGTAAACACCCACAATGTCGCCAGTGTTCTTCCTCCTTCTCTACAAACTAAGGTTAATGAAAAGTCGCAGCACAACAAGATCTTTTCCGAGCATGATTTCTCGGGGGGTTTTTTTTNNNGAGCCGACGAGAGGTTGGCGGTCTAGACCGTATCAGAGTTGCCAAATTTGACTGTTTTGGAGCCAAATACAGTACCAAAATTTTGAGTTTTTGAAAACCATTGACTCCCACCAAAGGGGAAAAAAAAGATATAAGTGCTAGATAAATCCCCCCCCCCCCNCCCCCAAAAAAAAAAAAATCATTCTCGCTACTCCCCTGTAACTTTCAAAACTACGTTGAATATTCTGATACTGCGGTCAGATGCGAACATAAGTGAAAACGAATGATTGATCTCAGTTCCTGTACCTATCACGGCAAAACGTTGTGTCTTTTAGTCCAATGAATGATTGATCTCAGAGAACCTGTACCTATCACGGCAAAACGTTGTGTCTTTTAGTCCGAAATGTCCTGTGAGTATTGAAATTGGGCGTGGAGGCTGCTGGTACTTGTACTTTATCCCATCTGTATGTAGTCAGCATGTCACAAGGCAGACATCGAAAACAAACTGGCCCCTTTTTCTGTGAAATCACATTATAGTTTTTTGTTGTTGTTTTTTCACCTGAATCAAACCGTTGGCCTTCAAGTGAAATCTTTTGACCTGGTCAGCTGGGGGACATAGACAAAAAAGCAGCTTGTAGGTTATGTATTTCACCATAACTCTTGGGGTGCATGTCGTTGTGAACATACAGAAACTCTCCACCCGTTTTCTTCTTTAAGTTTCTTCCGGCTGAGACAAATTTAATATCCGCACACTCATTCGTCCATTTGATGTTGGTGTCATTTAGCGTTATCTAACCTCCAACTAAGTCCAACTCCTCTTCGGAATTCTCCGACCTTTATTGTACGTTATTCAGAAGAAAAATAAAAATAAAGGGTGTGTGGCAGGATTGAACAGTATCCATATCATTTTTCAAGGAAGGTCAGATGGAAGATGTAGATTTGCCCTTGCACGTAGCGCTGTTTGAGACTGAGACCACAGAATGTTTTTTGTTCTTTTGTTTCCAATCCGCAACTCCATCCTACATAAATATGGCACGAAGTTTTGGCGCCTGTCGGGACCCGCAGGAAAAAAAAAAACGATCACAGATTAGGCCTTGTCTACCGTTTCAGACATTCAGACCGTCCTTACTTCAACAAGGGCCGACCATTAAAAGTTGTTTTATACGTGTGAATGTCATGGGCGGTACGTCTTCCAGTGTTAAAATCGGGATCATTAAAATTCCATAAATACAAAAAGGGGATCGCGCCATGCTATCTGCGTGATGGCATGAAGTTGTAGACTATGGCTGTTGGCACCAGGAACGTAGACTGAGAATTATCTGCGAGTTCTCTGGTTTGAGCCGACAAGTACAAACTGTGCTTTGCATGAGACAAGTCCTCAAAAGGACGGCGCGGGGAAAATGATAAAAGGGTTTTTGCTGTTCATTTTGAATGCTGGCGTTATTGACACGACGGTTTGATTGTACGTGGGGAATTCGATCACGCGAAGAATCGATGCCGTTGTGACGGTAGCAGGGGAGTGTATACAATTATGGTGGGGATTATCTGTTCATCGTGGATCGATACCTTTTCATCCGTGACCGACCGGCTGAACTTGTCAAACTCTAAAGAGTGGTGTACAGAGGTGTGAGTCTGACGGATTCTGCTGGGTAGAACATGGCCAGGATGTGGGTCGGGGGAAGGGAGAGGGGAAGAGGGTGGAAGATGCGTGCCTGATAATGACAAATGATTTGTTGAAAAACCTTATCCTTGAACGGATACAAAATTCACGTTTATATTTAGATCTTTACGATGTTGTGTGTGCACGTGTTTGAAGAACTGGATGATGACCAAATCCCCCCCCCCCCNNTTTCCTACCTCAACCCCGCCTTCATTCCGCATTATCATTGACATTCATTGCAGTACCCCAGCATCCCGCTTTGGCTTTTTTAAATTTTTATTGTGCATTATTCACCCCTTCTCCGTTTTCCTTGTTTCTGTCAGCAAGCACCCTTGACCCTTGGGCAGCCCCTTGTGACATTCTAGACCTACAGATTTCTAGATTTTATCATTATTACTAGACTAGTCTATTTAGGAGCCCATTATTTAGGAATGTTTGCTATGTCTTTCTCTGCCCTTAACCTTAAATCAGTCACTAGTCTAGGTGAAAGAGTACCTAGACATTGCCCTTCTCTGCCTCTGTCCACCTGTTTGTCTCGCTGTTGCCGAGTGCTGGGATGCTGAAGGGAGAGTAAAATCTGTCCAGCAAGGAGACTGGATTATGTATGAAAATTTTCTGGACAGTACTGTTTATGATTATGATAATATTGTGTGTTGTGAGGTGTCAGTCTCATGGTATCATGGTGATGATTGACAGGGTCCTTTGTATGATACTAATTTATTTATCTCTGACTTAGTAACTGTATTGTACTGTACGTGGGTGACTGGGTTGTATGGAAGTTGTCATTAATCGCTGTGACTGGTGTGGGTGATTATGCCTTGCAGATTTTGGAGGGGGTGGGGGGGTGATAGTGAGGCAGACTGTTTCAAATTTCATTCCACTCCTTTTCATGGTGGATTTGTTGCCCAGTCAGTGCCACTGAATACCCCATGGGCATCATATATTTTAGATCTTTATATTTTCTGCTTGCTTATTTTGTTTATTTAATACTTGAGCAAATCTGTTCATTATATTGTGTACTATGAAAACTCAAGATGAAGAAGTATATATGCTACTGTTGAAAGGTTGGGAGGATTATTTACTGTCTCCACCTTCCTGATATCTTGTATTTTGTTCAATGTCATCAGGATGAAGAAGAAATACTACTCCTGGGATGAATGTCTCAACTTGAGGGAGGTCAAGGTGAGTACAAACTTCACTTCTAGGGGCAGCAGTGCCACTCAACCCTTCTGGTTTGGGGAGGAGGGGGGTTGGTGTACTCTGCACCCGCAACAGATATACTACAGGGAATCAGGGCAAGGTTCCTCTCTTTCTACCAGAAAAAAAAGAAAAAAAAAAACCAAAACTCCACTTGTAACAGTTACTGTCAGGATATACTGGCATACAGAAAATATCTTGAGGAACCTAGTAAATTTTTGAAACTGGAAGGATTAGGGTTTCTTTGACTGTTTGCACTTTGCCATCCACATCATGTCATAAAGAATTCTTGTGTTGAGATCTGAGTGGCTTTGTGTCTGTGTCTGTTACAGCCTATAGTAAGACACACCACTTACCTCCTGCAATCATTAATCTTCAATATTTGTAGCAGTTAATATGAATTATTTAATGCTAAGAGATGATGGAACGGTGAGAAATAAACATGTGACGGTGGATTTAGAAACACTCGCTTCTCATTGGCTAGTCTGCTAGTAATATGGTGAGTCAGAATGTCATCTTGATGTGCCGTGTTGTATGTGTGATTTTGTAACTGTTGTGTTGATCCTCAGTCATTGCGGAAGCTAAACCACCCCAACATTGTCAAGTTGAAGGAGGTGATCAGAGAGAACGACATGCTCTACTTTGTCTTCGAGTTCATGAAAGAGAATCTGTATCAGATGATGAAAGATAGGTAAGGAGTTGATAGGAGGGTATATGTAGTTTGCTAATGCACAGTCTCCTGCTTAAGTGTCAACTGAAGGAGAGAACTTCATGAACCACAACTGTTCCTCCGGATTGTATAGAAGGTGACTACATAATTAATGTTCCTGTACTGTAATATTGGTCTGTCACTTTATAGTTCAGAGGTCTGTCATTCAGCCTGTGCTGCTTAGTTTTCTGAGTCACCTGACAGTGTGAGATAATATCTCACATAGTTAAGCTGTTTTCTTTTTAATGTAGACAAATCAGGACATTAGATTTTATTCTGACATGATGTCAGTGTAGGTCTTCAGTTAAGGAATGTCACGACAGGTCAGTTTGTTTATTAATGATAACACTGTCCACTGTATCTTGTTTGGCTCATTTCTCTTTCTATCTGTCCACAGAGATAAGTTGTTGCCAGAGTCAGTTGTCAGAAATATCACATATCAGGTGCTTCAAGGCTTGTCTTTCATGCACAAACATGGTGAGTTGGGGACACAATGTCAGCTGGAGCAGATAAAGTCTTTTAAGAAGTTAAAAATAAAGACATTATTATTATGGTATCCGTAGTGACATGCGGGTATGAGTTTGAGTTCAGGAAGATGGCAGAATGAGTCGGTGGCATTAATGGAAGTAGGAAAAGAACAAGTCAGAGAGAGAAACATAATAGGAAAATAGAGACAGAGTAGCTACAGCTTTTAAGAAGGGGGAAGGGGATGGGGTTGGAGGAGGAGGTTGGTCATATTCCAGATGCTGCACAAACACAAGATGTGAATTGTTATTGGACATTCCAGCTACTACACCACTGTGTCTTTTTGCCATTCCATTATGCACTATTGCTGCTTTTCTGGCATGTTGTGGGACAATTCTGTTTACATAGAGATTATTGGCTCACTTGCTTGGATACTCTCCATTCTGTGTGGAAATGACGTCATGCCTATTTCTCTTTTGGCTGTCTCAGTTTGCAGTTTCTACAAATCCAATTCGAAAATCAGGTTTGGTGCAAAAGACTTGACACATTTCATTTTTCTGTCATGTCATTGTCAGGTTTTGACCCCAGAATAGCACGCCGGATTGATTCAGTTTTGATAAAGAAATTTCAGCTTGTATCTATATTAATCACAGGCAGTTGTTTTTTTTCATCTTGGGCAAGATGTTGCCCGTACCATTAATTGTGATAGGCTGAAGTTCATGTTGTATCTTTTGTTCCCTCAGGTTTCTTTCACCGAGACCTGAAGCCTGAGAACTTGTTATGTAATGGGACAGAGCAGGTGAAGATTGCAGACTTTGGTCTGGCACGAGAGATCAGGTCTCGACCTCCATATACAGACTATGTCTCTACACGCTGGTAAGTTAAGTGTGTTGACATCCCTTGTGTTACCACACGTTGGTAAGTTACCGTGAAACATCAGTAGCAAGGGTAGTGATGGATTTTTTAAGTTTCTTTTTGAACAACCTGCCATTCTAAAAGCTTAAAACATACAGGAGAGATATTATTAGTGCTTTTGCCAAGATGTTGAAAGAAATGCTTTTTTTCATGTTCTGGTTCCTACCTTTCATAATATACTGAACACCGTTAGAAAGTATCAAGTATATCTGTAAAGGCCATGGATGAACAGAAGAATACATCAGTATCTCATTCCTCCTTACACAACCATCATACTATCATCATCATCAATGTTGTCTTTTCTAGTGGCATTCACATATAGCCCATGTGTAGTTGCAGAAGACTGAACAAAGATCATCTGATCCAATTAAATGTGTGAGAGAAGAAGTAGAGTGATGGGCAGAAGTTTCTCATTACTGGCATTAAACCATCTTTTGTTGTTTTGCCAGGTACCGAGCCCCTGAAGTGTTGTTACGATCCACCAACTACAGTTCCCCCATTGATATGTGGGCTGTTGGTTGCATCATGGCGGAGCTGTACACCCTCAGACCACTCTTTCCTGGTAGCTCAGAGATTGATGAGATTTTCAAAATTTGCTCAGTCTTAGGAACTCCCAAAAAGGTGAATGGTCACAAACATTTGTAAATGTCATCTAGACACAATTCCCAAAGCTTGTTCTGTTTTATAAAGACGTTATGGTCACTTGGACACTTGAAAACCTATGTGATGTAAAAGATTTTTTGTTCATAACAATGATAATATAAGAGAGACATGAACAGGGCAGTTCTGTTCACATGTGTTATATCTATCTGAGCTATGAAGAGCTGAGCTAATAAGAACACACCAGTGTAAGTACATCATTATTCATAAAGGTGGTCTGATAGAGGACCAGGTGTGTTATCATGGTATGAAGGAAACGACCCCAAGTTGGGCAAAGCCTCATTAACATTTATGTTGTGTTTATATGTAGCACTTCTGTGGGAAATGTCAGATGGAGGAATACTATTATTAGTTTTAATGTATATGGCACTTTTATCACCTTTACATCTTGAGGCTCTGCACAGTAGTTCCTTACATACACATACACATTCACATACACACATACATACACATAAACATACACACTAACAACTCACAGAGCAGGAATCAGGTTACTTCTTCCGTATATTAACACGGGAGTATGTTATTTACTGACCAGTCCCTTTGGTTGTCCTTAACAGGAGGATTGAATTGAAAGTTATCAACTTGTGGCAGCCATGTGTCCTTTATTAACTTGTTTTAATATTTGCCCTCCACAGGAAGATTGGAATGAAGGTTACCAGCTTGCGGCAGCCATGAACTTCCGATTCCATCAGTGTGTTCAGGTCCCTCTCAAGCAGGTCATCCCCAACGCCAGTAATGATGGTCTGCAGGTCCTCAAGGATATGCTTATGTGGAACCCACAAAAACGACCCTCAGCCCCACAGGTGCATGCTCACTTATCATTTTCCATCCTGTAGTTTTGATTCCTTGTAGCGGTACAGCACATTTACCAGATATGTTTTTAGGGCTTGTAGAGACTCAAATAAAAAAATCCTACAGTCTCAAATCTTTTTTTTTTTTCATTTCAGTCAACAATTTTCCTTGTCCTGAAATTTCTTGAATTTTGTTTCTCCTAACATCTCCTTTGAATATGTTGAGTGAGATTTTTTTCTTTGCAGTGAAATTGTGAGGAAATTTGGAGTGCCACTGGAAAGAAGATTAAAATCTGAGCAGTAGAGTGGATACATTTTTTTGTTGAAACCTTCAATAAAAGATTAGTATCTAGAGTCTGACATGTCAGCTAGTTCTAGCGCTGAGACTAACCTTACAACTTGGATGATGAAGGAGAAATTCTCCTAAACTGAACACAGATCTCCAAGAAATGTCAAAAACTTTTGTGTTTTGAGTCCTGTTGTTCTCTGTGAACTGTACTAGTATTACAGGCATCCATGAAAGTGTGTGACAATCACAATGCACTCACCAACAGTAATGTCCATGACTTTGTTCTTTATCAGTGTCTGCGTTACGGCTACTTCCAAGTTGGCACAGACCTAGTGCGGCCACCACCAGTATCAAAGACCCCAGTCAACTTGCCATCCCAGCCCTCTCCTTCACAGAAGCCCACAACCAAGCCTCCTTACACATATCCTAATGCCTATCCTGAACCCAAGCCCAGCGACTACAGCTACCAGCCTCCAGGCCAGAAAGGAGGACAAGGGGACGACACTTTTGGCCCTTTACCAGCTATACCCAACCAAATGGCCAAACAGACAGACGCAGTATGTGTAAACTTGTCAACTCATGTATTGTCTGTGAGGTTGTGTACCATAAGATTTACTTAGTGTTGTTCAGTCTTGTACATCAACACAGTTAATATCTTTGTTGGTCTGTTGGTGTATGCATTTATTTCAGTTTATGTGGACCAACAGTCAGGCTGAGTGCTTGTTTACACTGACATGAGTGAAGTGGTTCAAAGCTGTGTAATTAGGGGGGCATTTTGGCATTATTTAATGAGAGTGTAGATAACAAACTTAAAGATGTACAGTAATATCCTTGGTTTTAATATCTTTAATCTCTAGTTTTTGTTGGTCAGAATTGTTGCCACAGTTAGATAGCTGATAGTGTGCTGATATAATACTGATGATGATGATAATAATAAAAATAATAATATATGCACATATAGATGCACAGCGTTCCGACATGGTAGCTTTCATTGCTAAGTTCTCATTCTTGTATTTCCTTGCAGAACTTAGTTTGCTCACACAAGTGCTTGGTGTAACTCAGTTTTGTAATGCTGCATCATCATATTTGCATCATTTGTATTTCAGGATATGTTTGCCATGACAGTCAGCAAAAAACAGAGTGGGGGCCGCAAGCGGTGGGGCGCTGGACTCTCAGACACTTGGGATGACTGGACTGACTTTGATTTCCTGCCCAGTAAAAGCACCAAGAAAGCGGCACCACCTCCTAGAAATAATAACAACATGTTTGGAAAGGAAAACAATGATGATGACTTTTTAGGGTAAGTACAGGATTTGACTCCAGAAAGATACTGGAGAGAAGATGTACAAACTTATTCACAGATGTAAAATGTTGTCTTGACATTTTTTTTAAAAACCTCTGAAGAAAAAGACCTTTCATTCTTCATTGCATGAAAGTCAGTCTTACATCAAATTATTATCTTTCAGCATGAATGTTGCTAGAACCAAGGAAAAAAAAGGATTCATTCCCTCGTATGGAAATAATTTTGGATACTCATGCATGTAGGGATAAGTTTTTGCAGCAATATTGGCTGTATCAGCCACAAAAACAAAAATGTTTTCAAAAGCAGTGATTTTACAGGAGATGCCAGAGGAAATTACTACTTTCAAATGATTTCCAGGAAATTTTGTCTCTAAAGTAAATTCCAGGAGGGTTAAGTTCAGTCTGGGAGAAGAGTTATTACATCCATGATTGAGACATGATCTAGTTGTTGCTGATGTTCTGCTTTCTTGTTATAAATTCATTAATAAGCTATCTCATCTGTCTGTAAGTTATGAAATGACATTATAGAAAAGAAATTAGGCTGACCAAACTGCTTTGTCATGTTGCAGAAGCCTGATGCCAAAGAAAGGTCAAGGTAGCAAACCAACGCACCGGGTCAACTCAGGACGGTCTTCAGCAGCCTCTTCAGCCAAACAACACTACATGAGTAAATCCAGATACTTGCCAGGTAGGCCAAGAGTTGTCAACCAAAATATTGCATGAGTATATGCAGATACTTGGCAGGCAAATCAACAGTTATCAGCCAAAATATTTCATGAATAAATGCAGATCCTTCACAGATAAGCTAAGAGTTGTCAACTAAAGAACGTTGCTTGATGAAATCAGGATGCTTGCCATGTAAGCCAGCATTTACCAAAGTCAGGATATCTTTGTTACTAGCTATACTCATATCAGGTAATCTTGATTTTCAAGGGATGTACAGTGGTTCATGTCCTCAAGTCCTGTCCATGATTGGATCTTTCTTAACCTTTGTTTCATCTGTTATGGGTAAGAGTCTTCCATGATAGCGGGAGATGAAATATTTACCAAGTAATTTGAGCAAGCTGGGTTATTTTTTCTTCAACCTGTGAATGTGTGTTGTCCATAACTGTTGCATTCACATTATATGTTGTCTTCCAAACAGGTCATAATGAGATAACTTTAGTATCCCACACAAGACCAAGATCTTAGAATAAGTTCTTTTTTATAATCACACAACCTGAGTTCCCTGTTTGTTATCATGAGATTACCTGCACTGGAAATCTTGGTTGTTTGGTATAGTAAGGGAGAACTGATTGGTAAGCTTTTTGTGTTGAAATTATGCAGCTGTGTTGGTGCGGACCTGTGAGATTGAGACTATAAGAAAATTGGTTGATCTGTCCGAATGTTGTGTTATCAGAGGTGGAGTGAAGTGGAAAGGCTGAGTGTCTCTTCCTGATTGGATGAAATGCTCTCATCTGTTCATTTTCAGGCATCAACCCCAAAGCTAGTGCCAGGAGAGACAGTATGCGGCGAGACAGTATAGGCTTAGGAACAGACTGGTCTCCAGTAGAAAAGGTTTCTCCTCTGGGGCCAATCCACACAAATAATAGTAAGAAATACCTAGTGTTGGCTATTGATTTATTAGCTTTATGTTGAAGAAGCCATCAGTAAAGATAAAATTTAACACTACACTTTAAAGGATGATTAGTACAATTTCAGCTTTGTGTCTTACGACACTTGTTCATAGGACATTTTTCTAAGAGAGGACAAGTCTGCAGAATGTAGTATTTATATTGTGGTGTAAACATCATCACCATGATAAATTAAAGTTTTGAGTATGCTTCTGAGACAGGCTTTGAAATTCTGCCTGTGGAATAATGAAGGTATCATTTTTTTACTTCTTGTTTGTCAGTCTGTGTAGTCCAAATTATGATGAAAGATTCAGCTGTTGGATAACTTTAGTGATTACTGTCATACTCTGTGATTAGGAACCACGAAAGTGCCATTAAGGATAGAAATCTCAACTGTCATTTGCTTTATATTTTGTATTTTCAGAAGCACCAAGGATCAACAACAATGACAGTGACTATTTACCGTCATTTGGGGGAAAAGGTAAAGGTATGTGCATACTGGTAGCAGGTTTCTTCTTCTTCCTTTAGTGTAGAATCTTGTGAAAATTTTCAGATGCCCTAATGAGACCCACAGGATATGTTTATAGCCCGGAAGTTCTTGTGTGCCTGTGGAATTTGTGTGATCTAGTTTTTATCTGAAACACAGTATTAGTGTTAAGGAGATCAAGGATTACCAAGAATGCTCTAGAGCAGTTTTTATGATCATGATTCCATATTTGTTTTTCATATCAGTTTTGCCTTCTTTCCAGCAGCAGGCCAGGTTTCAGTGAGATAGAAGATTGATATTTGCCGTTACATGTAGCTTTTGTAGTTAAGCTGTATTATTAGAGTAGGTTGGCTTGTTAGCCATGGGTTAAAGTTTTGATAAGTCCTGTGGCGATCTTTTTTATCAGCCATGATCGTTCTGAATGATATTGTCTGTGAACAGGTGCCGGTGGATTTGGCAGCCCCAGCAACTTTGGAAGTCCCACCAACTATGGCAGCTCTGCTGGATTTGGAGGGCTGGGTGGTGGTGGAGGTGGTGCAAACTTTGGTTCTCCTGCAGACAGAGGGGGGTTTGGGGGCAAACTTGGAGGTTATCAGCCTACAGTAGGTGGAGGATACAAGCCCGGTGGAGGCTACCAACCATCATTTCAACCGTCTGGTGGAGGGGGTGGATATCAGCCATCCATAGGTGGAGGTGGATGGAAGAAAGCTGCACCGTTACCTGCAGTAGGGGCAAATAAGAAACCACCTGGTGGAGGGAACTATGGGCCGGGACCACGACGAACAGACTGGGCCTCCAAGTAAGCACAGTTCCTTCTTGTTCTTTTTGGTTGGCTTTATTTAGTGTACCCGAATGTGGTAGTAACTAGTATGATTCAGATGTCCACTTTTCTTTCCTCTTAGTTTTATCATGACAAGCTCAGTTACTTGGACCACTGACAGAATTTCCATTTGTGAGCAGCAGCTTTCTTTGCAAGGCATACTGATCCAATTGATTCTAATGTGTGAGCAACTATCAGTAACACTGTTATAATAGAAATGCTCCTGCATTAAAGTGGTATCTGATGTACAAGCCCTGAAAGCCAATATAAACTATATTTGTTTCAGTCAGTGTGAGAACTTTAGAACTACAGATGGTTTTCATTTGGGCTGTGTGCAGAAATTTAATTAACCAAAACAACAGCCACCATGGGACCCAGCCGCAAGGAAAACTGGGGGATGTCAGCTTTCATGGTTTGACTGAAGCAGTGTAAGTACAGCAAAGTAATATAGCGAGAGCTTGGGCTGATCAGAGAAGGGAACAGTTTCAGCTGAGGGATAATGAAATAATCTTGTAAATATTTTACTCTCAGTTGTATATTTTTACCACATGGTGTGTGATTTTGGCAGTGTCAAGAATTAGTTCTCACCCAACCTCTATCTCCAGGTACCTCAAGTCCTGATGTTGCCTCCTGCCATCACTACCTGCCAAGGAATGTACAGAAAACTCAGCCATGCCAGCCCTGCATGTGTAAAGTCACAGTAAGAGCCAGAGAATCAAGTTGTAAACTTTTACATAATATACAACCTGCAGATGAGTGTATGTGAAATCATTTTGTGAGAGCTTATTGTATCAGTGATTTGAGAATAGAATTGTTTTTACAGCAGAACCAAAAATAATGAATATTATGAAACAAGTGAAGGTAACAAGTGTAGGTGGGCAGCATGAAATATTCAGCTATGCTCAGACTGAATCCAGTTACTGAATGTTTTCCACACATAGGGATCACCCAGTACAGTACATGGAGATGTCATTTTTCATGTTGTGGCAGAATCTCAAGCATCTTATTGGAGTCTGACTTCCAGTTCTTATTCTACAGGGCAAGGAATGAATATAGTTTTGTACTCAGAGTGTCAAACACACACCTGTTGGTGAAAATTCTCTAGATATTGTCTGCTTGTCAATAAGTTCAACCTGTAATCACAAGGAACTTCCAGGATGTCTAGTGAAGACTATTTACATCTTGGAGAACAGCAGTATAAGGCTCATATTTCCAGGTCAGATAGAAACGTTTATAACTTTCAGATGTTCCACAACATGCTGGGATGTGACATCCTGATCAGTGCTGTGAAATCAGTAGTTTCTTCTTGTCGGAATCCAGCTGTCTTGGTGAGATCATAACTTTGGGATAACTTCCCGTGATCAGTTTTGTTCTTTCTAGTTGTCAAGTAAGAAATACTTGTTGTGAGTGACAGTGCTGAACTTTATTTTGAAAGGATGAGGAGGGAAATTAGCAGATCATGTGGTTTGCTTGGATAGTACAAAATGTGCCTTCTTCTTCATGTTGTTGACTTCATACTTGCCCTATTCCGCTGTAAGAAACAAAAAATCGTCTATCTTCAGTGCATGGTGTTATATTTGTGGTGCAAACGTCTATAAAATATCTCGTAAAAAGTGGTGGAAGTCTGTATTAGTAGGACCTTGTTGTACAGTAGAACTCAGTTATAATGGTGTGGTGAGGACTTTCAAAATTTTACTGTTATTCCCATGTCCTGTTGTTGCAAGGCTGGGCTATGGAGACTAGAGAAATAACCTGAAATGTAATCCCATGGTTCATGTGTAAATTTACAGACTTCACGTGTAGATGCACTCATAGCCTTTAAACACTGAGGAGATGAGTTCACCCATGCAGCAACTGTCAGGCACAAAAACAAAACAGAACATGTACAAGGGTGGGGCATTTATGCTGTAACAGCCACATTTTCGTTCTTCCAATCCCGTTATGAAAAGGCTATCATCATAACAGGGAACAGGGTAACTGAGATCCAAGATTATGTCCAAAATGATTAGGTTGTCCGTTAACAGCCACGACCCTTAAAGCTGAGTTCCACTATATCAGACTCTGGTGTTGAGGAGAAGCAAAGGATGGAGGAAACTTTCATATATGAAGAACTGTATGAAGGCTGCAGATCAAGCGAATGTATTTCTCTGTTTACACATTATAGAATACCATCAACATTTCATGGGTTCAGAGGAAGAACAGTGCAGATTGTCTGGTATGACCTAACTTGGTTCAGGTTCGCCAGATATTATAATGTGTATAAACTTTGACTGAAGAATCATAGCCCATAGCTCACATGTATAGAAAAATTTTCAGTTGTTCAATTGTTTTGCAAAGTTGCCCTTACGCAGCTTTTGTCTGTGTTCAATGTTTTCATACATATCAGCTTCTTCTCCACACTTCCTCTTCAGTCCGCTAAACTGATCAAGTAAATATCAGGAGCATGTCTCTACATTCAAGAGATATTTGAACATCTTCAACCTACACTTTGACCTGTCTAGACCTAACTAGTTCAGTGACATAGTTTTTGGACCGTCAGCATTTGTGAAGAGATTATGAATGGCTTTGTTTGAACACACTGACTGTCAATAGCATAAGTAGTTGTGTACACCATCTCATCTTTTTTCAGTGAAAGCTTGCAGGTCTCAAACCTTCCATAGATAGGGGATGGAAGAACTCGCATGTCCGCTCAAATTGAACAGAGAACAAGATCATGACAATAATTAGAAAGCTACAAGTTCAGTCCAAAAGTAATGAAAATGTGTGGGCTTCTTGAATATCTTTGGTATAACAATCACAATGATTCAGTCAATTTAAGATTTGAACTAAATCACCTTGACCATTCCAGCCGTCTTTTATGCCTTCCCCTCACTACCCCACATGACCCAACAATTTTTGCTTCTTGCTCTGTTCATCTTCCTACCACCGTACACGTACACAGTGATGTACACTTAGCTCCAACATTTCAATACCTCAAATGTTTTGTCAGATCTTGATCACACCCTGTCTCTTTTTGTTTTTATTCTTTGATCTCTGATAACGCAACACTGTCCTAGCTCAACTCTTCTCTTATTCCGTCCTGTTGTGAGAGAAACCATGTTGTTGTCTGCCAGATTGTTCCTGATTGGAACAGAGATTGTTTCATAGAGTAGTAAGTCCCTGAAGTTATTTGCTGCTCTGCCTGTGTTGACATTGTTACATTCACATAACACTACTCTGGAGAAAACTGCTAACATCTCATGACAAAAGGGCTTATCATGGCTTCTCTGCCAATATTTTTTATTTTGCGTCTTTGTAAGCTATGCTGGAATATTGTTTTGAAAGTGGTTTAGACCAGACTAGCGCTCACTATTTTGAAAACACTTTATTTATAAGTCCTAAAGTAAAAGCTGGCTTAGACGAGTCATATAAATGATATGAATTATGCTTAATATGAAATATTTTGGGTCATCCCATAAATTTTGAAATCTTGTGTTCTGGTGGACATTATTATAATATTATGATAATGCTCATTTCCTGAAAAAAACTGCCAATGCCATTGTTACAGGAAGCTATTAGACTGACATTATTAGACTGTTGAATTCTTTCACAAAAATGGTTTTAGCAAAGATAAGACATTTTGTCACAAGATGTTGATCTGTGGGAGTGTTGTGTTGTAAGGGAAAAGACAGGCAGTAGTGAATAAAATGTCTTGTCCTATCATCTTATTCAAATGTGATTGGGATAATTTTGATGTTACGTTATAGTATACTCTAATAAATCTAAAAATATCAAAAGAATGAGAGAAGTCAATAAATGAGCATGTGAAATGAAAGCCATGGATTTCTGTGTGAAGTCTCAATGGTGTAATCTGCATGAAGGTATGTGTGTGTGTGCGTGCGCGCACGCAGGACAGGACTGTTGATTTATGGAAGAAGATTGTTTATACAAGTCTGAGAAAATCACACTCTAAATTCTTTGTAGAAGTCAGCCATTTTAAGGTCACTGACACATGCAAATGAAACTGTCACAACCAAAGCAAGGCAGAAGAAAAGGAGTTGAGGTAATATTCTCTTTCACTACCTTCACTGATACTGATGGTAGTGATAGTCAAGTGGAATTAGATGTAGCTAGACGATGTATGGTCTTCTTCAATAAAACAAGCTGGTTAAACTGTATAGATCTGTTGCTTTGATTATCTTGATTGATATTCCTGAAGTGTATGAACATTGTAGGCCACTGTTTTTATCTACGCAGATAAAACATTGACATGTTTCATGTTGTTATCAAAAGACAAAAGGTAAACGACTGTGATATTTGAGAATCTGACATCAGTGTCTTTGTTTATTTAGTTTTTATCTGTGTGTCTTGTCAGCCGATTCTCTTGGCTGCTATGTTATGTATACTCTCACAACTATAATGTATCATATATATATATACATATCTGCACATACATATCTCAGTTGAAATGAATTTATCTTGGAATGTGATTATGACCCCGCAGAGTGAAATACAGTCACCCTGACTAGACCATCTGCCTAAGACAAGTTATTTTTTACTCTGAGCAGATAGAGTTCATAGTACTTTGAATGACATGTGGCCTGTAGTTACTGACAAAGCTTAGGATTGATACGGCAGACTGTAGGCTTGATCAGGGTTTCCACTGGGATGTTGTTTTTTCACTCACTGAAAGCTTAAACACTTTTCAACTAGTTTTATTCCTGCTATTTAATTTAAAGTGTACCCCTTCCAGAACTGGAAACACATAGTACAGCTGCACTCTCTTATTGCAGACATTCTATCTCGACTATAGGCTAGTTATGATTCTTGGATGCCAGTAGTACAGTTGTCTGGCACTATATTCATATGTCTGGACAAGAGTCCAAGGGATCAAAGGGCAAAGAAATCAGTGGCCATGAACGTAACCCAATCATTCGTACTGCATTAACCACAGTGAACACCACTAATGTTTTGGGAGTTTCCTTGTGGTTATTGCAGTACATTAATTCTAGCGTAAGAATTATACATATGGCTACAGAAATCTACAAAATAAACTCTAATGAAATATGTGAGATAAACCATGTGAAGAAGTGAAAAGACGTTTTCAGAATTTGCAGTGTTTTGTGTTGTTCTTAATGTGCAGCCCATCCTGAGCATTCCCAGTGCCTCCAATGTTTTGTCAGTAACCCTGGGCTCTAATGTCTCGCTGTGCCCTGTATATGTGCATTTATATCACTTACTTTTGATTGAATCCCATTTACTGTAAGACTATATTATTATGTCCATCTTTATCTTCTGTTACATCCCATTAAGTCACTCTATCATGTTTTTTTAAACATTATTCTATCTTGTGATATATAATATGATTTGTTTGTCTGAATATATGGGGAATTTATAAGCTCTGCATGTCAGTTTCCAGAGAAGAATGTTTATAAATCTGTATTAGGCATGATTTGTCAAGACACAAGATCCTTGCCAATATTCTACACATAGAAGAAAAAAAAAGGATGCAGAGTATTTCAAGTGATTACAGCTCAGTGAGGAATACAGTACAGTACTTCAATCAAAATAATTTTTACACACACGACTACTGTTCATCTGGAACTAAAGCTTCGCACACATTTTTTCACATTTGAAAAGTAACTGACCAGCTAAATTTCTTGGTTTCCTCCTTTTTTTTTTTTTTTTTTTTTTTTTTTTTTCTTTTTATGATGTATTCAGTATGAAAGATTTCCAGTGTGTTTAAAAGTTTCAGCTCTTCATTGACACTCACTCTTGGGCTTGAAATATTGTCAGCAGATTATAAGAACCAGGGCACCAGTGCTTAGTTTGCCTGTCAGTATCACTGGCATTGATCCAGGAGCCATCAAATCTGAGCAGTTGCAACATGGTCATCCAGTGAAACTTGCTGTTTTCAATCTGTGGGTGTGACTCCATTGAATTCAACCGCACATGTTTGCAGATCTTTTGTATTGAACTATTCAGAGTTTGTCTAGGCTATATAGATACTTTCATGCTATTTCCTGCCTTGTTTTCCTTACCAACCACTATGAAGCCACGGGAGACCTCTGTTACCTTAGTTTTGTCATTAGCTCTACGTCTACCCAGCAAATAGCTATGGAGTTCTTAGGCTTCAGTACCATGTCTTAGAAGACCACTGTTGTTATGAGATCTTTGTACACATGCCTGATGTGACTTGGATTAGTCTAAGGAATGTGTCCAGTCTGTGGATGTATGTATTACATGCAAGTGTTGTCTGTGTGTTATGTAAGCAAGTTTCCTCTCTGTCTAAAAATGCTATATTTATCTCTATTACTGTATGCCTCACCAAACTTAACATTGAACATTTTAAGATAATAAAAACAACTGTTTTTGATGAACCATTTCTTTTGCACCTGTTGTATGTAGGTCTATTGATTGTTGGTTCCTCCTCCCCCGTCACCTCCTCTCCCTGACACTTTAGTAGCCATGTACTGGCAACATGTTGTCACAAGGGACTGCACAGAGGCTTCAACTGCATGCAGTTCACAAGTGTCACCATTCATTTGTTTTTGATGATCTTCATAGTTAGACTGAACATCGGCAACTCTGACAGGCAAATGCATCTTGATTACTGTCAGGCCATGGGGCTTATAGTATCAATGTAGACATCAGTACATATGAATTACAGCAGTTTAAAAGATGACCTAACTATGTTAGGCTGGAATGACAGTCCAAATTATAAGAGAAAACAATGAGGAAATGAAAGGATCAAATACTTGTACATGCTTATTATTGAAAAAAAACTTTGTGCAGACTAGATAAAACACATCTCTCAAACAAGTTGAGAAGGTAACAACTAAAACTAATCAATATGAAATATTAGTTATTACTAAAGATACTTTCCTTATATATCTTGTTTGGTGTATAAAATGCATCTAGCTTCAATCCAAAAGCATGACACTACGAAGCATATTTTATGAGTTCCAACTATCCCATATTTTGCATTAAACCATATCCTCTTTAATTTGTAAGAAACACTTCCTACTCAAACAACTTCACCCATTACTTACTCAAGACTAATGGTACCAGCTCTCTTCTGAAGCACACCTGCCATCCAACCATATCAACACCACCACCACATACATACATATGTGACCAAATGACACCACCCCTTGCCACACTGCCTTACCATAGATAATGCTAAATATGATCAATATGAAACAATTCTGTCATTCCCATGACCTTCTCAGTAAGCATAATAATATATCCTATGTCTAATAACACAAAACGTTTTTAAGTGTCCTGTGACTTTGTAAGTAAAAGTTTATTTGCTGCCAACAGAGGGTTCAGTATTACAAAAGCAGATGCAGATCAAATTGAACTGAGCAAACACAACTAACAACAGCTCTGCTACAACTAAGGCATGAACGGACATCCATGAGAAAATGTTAATCATAAATAACTCAACTTCCAAGAGATCAGTGCATCATCAGATGATCAATATTTCTCAGCATTCTGAACCATGAGATCAACTGGAAACCAAACCTGTTCACATTCAATTCATCACGACCAACATGTTCAGTCTTGTGAGGCTGCATGCACAAAGCTGGGAAATACCATTGATGTGTTTGAGCTTTCCCATCCACAAAATTAGACAGCATTGTGCATACGATCCCAAATGTCTTTCATAAGTCCACAGCTGATATGTTGTAGAGACTCTTTAGGATCTCTTCAGTCTGTCGGGTAACTTGGGCATTAGTGTTCAGTGTTGAGGCATTCCAGTAACTGGAACATCTATTAGGACTGTCTACCCCTACCCGCTATCTTCTGACTGGCTGGCCCTTTAGAAAACTATTACTGAGAGATGACAAGTGACACTGAATTTTAGCCTTATTTCCCANAAAAATAAAATTATCCTAGAACAACAGTCTGACATTGTCTGATATTAACAAGGGTTCACCCTCAAATAATCATTCACATCTGCTATGTAACCCAGTCTATCACTACCAGCCTCTCAGGGCATCCTCTGATACAATGTCATCAGTACTTGAGGTTTAAATGACATAAACCATGGCAGTGTGAGCCCATCCTCACTCATAGCAGCCAAATTACAGCAATAATATGTGCTGGTTCATTTCTGTACGGCAGTTGAAATAGATCATAAGCAATGTCACACCAAGGCAGCATCATTAAATGGTCAAAACATGTTTCCCTGCGGGATCTCCCAACCCTATAAGCCTACAGGAGAGTTCATGGCATCACCCGGTGCAAGTTTCAAATCAGTAGCTCTACTGGTTGTTTTGTGTAGGCTTCGCATGACAAGCAAATTTTGCTGCATGAATATTTTCTATACATCAGAGTTCACTTGTATGCAGTTATCTTCCATCTTGTGCGTAAATGAAAATGGCTGACTGCTAGTGAGCTTGAGGGCATATGGTGACATAATAGGCAGATACAGTGACAATTTCATGACTCCACCACTCTACTCTCTTAGGCTGCATTCAAGAATATTGTGAACCACACACATGCATTACCAAACGCATGGACATCAAACAGCTTATGCAAATGCAGAATGTACACACAGCTTCTTTTTGGTAGAAAAATGTGGTAGTTCAGGAAAACCCATCAGAAGTTGCAGACTATGTTTGTTAGGTGCAAAATAAATTCACTGTTGCTTTCAGTTGAAATTGAGTCTTTGTTTAAGCTATCACATTAATCATTTTTCTAACCACCTCCTCTAGGAGTTTGACTTCATAATGTTACTTATTAATATATTTAATTAAAACCAAAAGGAGAAAGCAAACTGACTGCTGAAAAACACATTCCTGAACTTTCAAGATATCTTCTCAGTCTTACGACTCATCACTTTCCAATCTTAAAAACCATGCCAAGCTCAGCCTGTAATAAAGACAAAAGTCTGAAATGAAAAGCATTCTGTTTGGAAATAAATGAGGAATACAGACATCAAAATTAAATTTGAAAAATTTGACCATTAGATCATCACACAAATATTGACCTGCATCAAATTTAAACTGGTCATTGGTCAGAGTGCTTCAGAACTACTTTGAACTGAATCTGGTGAGAAAAAGAATCTTCATATGAAACAGAGTTAGAATGAGGAAAATAAAAGTCTGACTTCATTCCAGCAACCAGTAGAAGAACAAATTACAGTATGTTAATGGCAGAAATAAAAGCTGGAAATTTTCACAACCACATTGGTAAATACCAGATTGACAGACACTGTTAATCTCACCTCATGAGGAATTAGTGTTAGTATGAATTTATGACAGGAAGCAGAGCACGTCTTTCATTTCCAACCTGATGGCATCATGCTGGCACAGTTATCTTGGGCTTGCCAGAGTAAGTGAACACATCTCTTTTCATATGCCGGTGCATGATTGTGTCCTCTCTCACAAGAAGCCAAAGTCACGGCATTAACTTGAATACATACAGTATCTTTAAGTTCCATATTGTCCATTACCACCAGCCCTGACTTAAGAAGATGGGAATGGCACATGTGGTACCAACATTTTATGACATAGGGTCTCTGTTCAGAACAGAACTTGCTTTGTCATTTTTGCTTGTCTAGAACTAAACTTCGTTTGTGAAAACGCCTTCTTTTCAGATCCAAATTTCAGATTTACGAAAATTTTCGGCCTTGCGCCAGCCCTGTTAAAATACAACCAACTCAGTATCAAGTACTAAAGATTTCATAATTCCATGGTGATGTCAATAGCACAACACATATCTTTGTAACTCACCCTGCTTCAGACCAAGTCTGGAATTGTAATGAAATGAATGCAAAATGTTGTTATTCAATGAACATCTCTAAAGCTGAGGAAGTTACCAAGCTGTATGCTTTGCTAAGCTGATAACAATGCAAAGTGCCATGAATGAAAAAATACCTTCAGCCTATAGCACAATCACATTCTCAGAGGAAAAGCTTTACTCAAAACTACAAAGTGGTAAATACAGGAATGTCTTATAGTAGTAAACAGTGTTTATTCACCTTGAAGAATTACAGAACGACAAAGTTTTGCACTGAGTACACGATGTGAACCGTATGTCAACTGTAAATCCACAATGACAGTTATACAATAGCATGATGAACCTGCCAGGTCAAGGGTCAGATCAAGAGGTCATTGAGTTCTTTGGAATTAGAAATCACAAATAGAGGTGGCACAAGAAGAGGACATACAACTATAAGTAACAGTGGGAAATGACATGTCTCTCAGCAAGACAAACTTTCGCTCTGTCAATCATAACATGTTTGTCAGCAGAGACTAACTCTTGCACTGTCAATCATGACATGTCAGTTATATATGAAAGATTCATTCAGTATGAGCAGCTGACACTGTGAACTTCAACAGAAAGATGCCAGTCTTGTAGGCAATCCACATAAGTTAGTCTCACAATATATTTCAGGAGAAAGAAGAAACTCTTCATGCAACAGGTTACACTTGAATGTTTGCAGGCAAAATTTTGTACAATCTCAGTTGCTGGCTTGAAAATCCATTTTTGGAAGCATAAGAGAATGGATCTTGGCCAAAGGAATGATATGGATGAAAGATAATATATTTAAACCCCTCTGCTATGTCATGTTTTTCATGAGCTCTGTAGCCTGCATGTAGAAATTGTTCATTATATAGGAATCAAAGACTTATGGGTACATCAGAAATAACACAGTAATGATACTTCTGGGATGCACATGAATGTCATATGTAACATAGGGGCAATCAGACATATTATGTGGATTGCATATAAGACAGACAAAGATGTGTTTGAAAGACTTGAGCTCAGAAATGAGCTAAGAGGTTACATACTGTTGTTAAAGTCAAATGTGTACACAGTAATTAGGGGCGGTCATGACACATTCTATGGCACAGCGTATTACATTACATTACATTACATTACACCTCTAGGTTGTAACAAACATGGATGGAAGGACATTTTATGAAGCAAAGATTTCAGTAAATAAATCAAAGAACATAACTCAAATATGTCTTAAACCAACGATGACACAGAGACGGAACCAAAGTGCACTGATATTGACTGCCAACGCAGTGAATCAAGGATTTCTGTTTCACTGGCACACAAGCTAGCCAGTTTCGTTATGACTATACAAATATGCATACATATACAGTTAAGCACCAATTATTTAAAAAAAAAAAAAGAAAGAACATACTATTACTAATGACTGTGGCAACAGTCAAACATATAGAGGTGTGTACAGAATAACTATGAAACAAGGTAATACCTACTGTAGAAAATACCCACATCACTCCTCCTCCTCTTCCACGCCCATACCCAACCACACCCCACACACACACACACACACATACCACATCCCACACATACCACATCTCAAAAACACACAATATCTCAGTTCTACAAAGTCTTGCTCAGAAGAGCAGCAACATCATTCATTTTTTCTGTCCCTAATTCCAGATGACAAATCTCTGAGCAAACCTTACACTGTCACAAGTCACAGTATTATCAGTGTCACAAGTCACAGTATTATCAGTGTCACAAGTCACAGTATTATCACTGTCACAAGTCACAGTATTATCACTGTCACAAGTCACAGTATTATCAGTGTCACACGTCACAGTATTATCAGTGTCACAAGTCACAGTGTTATCAGTGTCACACACAGCTTGAGATTCCTCTCGCATCAACACTCTGAACTCTCACACAAACAGCTGTGCCACTTTCACATATCAAAGTATCAAACCAGTGCCCCCTTCTCACAAGACAATTGAAGTCCATTACAGATGAAAACTGAATTAAATAAACTCTACATCTTTAGGTAAAGATAGTGGCTAAGGATAGTAGCTATCCTGTCGACAAAAATTTTGTAACACAGTGCTCTAATATTATAACCACCGATGTCCAAGATAAAAAAGGAATGTCTCCATTATCAAAAAGAATATCTCCATTATCAAAAAGAATGTCTCCATTTCCCATAGTCTTGGCTCTTGAACACTGTAGTTCTACTTTCAGTTCACGTTTGTCTCAGCAATTTGATGACAGGAAAGCAAAATAGTCTTTATTTCTCAAGCAATGTACTTGTCAAAAACCATGACGGTCATGACTAGTGATGTCATATTCATCAAAAGTTAGTGCTGACAGTAAGACAAATGAACTCAGCCTACTGTAGAACATGAACTGAGTTTAATACCAATTCCATTCCAGAGTCGACTTAACCTGAACATCATCAAATGCTTTAAATGGTTCTGAGTTAAATTCTGAATTTGAAACAAATTGTTTCAAATTCTTAGTTGCAGTTGTTTGCCACATGAGGGTAGAGCACTTCCGACTCCAGATAGTTTTACTAACAAGAAGCTTTCCTTGGAGATGCCACCCACTTTCATAAATTTCTCTGAATTCTCTCTGGTTATATTCATATTATAATACTCACAACATACATAATGCAACAAAAGATAAACTCAAAATTCTGCATAAATGCATGATTATAAGACAGAAAGAGTATGTTCATGGTATACAAATAAAATTCCAACTTTTTAGATAATTGACTTTTTATCTATAGTTTCTCAGAGCACCGTCATATTGATAGAGTTGAAATAAATCAACCCTCATTCCAGAGAGGTCTTTGTAGATTCGTGTCCTTACCTCCCACACTGGAATGTAAGTTATCTTACCTCGCACACAGAATGTACAGAAGAACAGAAATCAACCAATGGCAAAGCACGCAGTGATCTCTTGTCAGAGGGTAATAACTTCATTATTCCCATCCTCGATGCCAAAATAACATTAAGAAAAACAAAATCCACAACATTGTGTTTATTATGAGATTGTTGAGCATTACGGCACGTGACCAAATGATCCACAAGAACAAGTTGGCAAGCCATGAAAGCCCTCAGAGCAGGGAAAAACACTGGCAAAAGAACCAGGACACAGATGGATACACAGAGTCAGGGAATATCCTTTTGGCTTTCATAAGACCATGGAGGATGACCTCAGGACTCATGGAAATCTGGCATATACTTTATCCCTTCTCTACGCAATCATCTGACATGCATGCAGCACATATTTTCCCCAGTGATGAGGGAGTTTGAAATATTCTTCACAACATACTGATCTGATTTGCTACTATAATGAAACAATGTTTTGGCACTGTGTCACGGGGCTGAAAAACAATGAACAATTGGTTGCAAAAAAACTGCCAACATTTCACAATACACCTCTTGTGGCTTCTTGTTAAACACAGAAGTTTCACAAGAGTCATTTGAATTTTCTCTATGGTGAGACTAAGCATTGGTACAATGAAGCATGTGTTCGATGTTGGCGTAATTTTCCGCAACTCAGCTTTCTAACTCCCCTAGCAGATTCTTGTATTTTGGTATGGATATATCCAGGAGTGTAATTTTCACTACCCCCAGTTTCAAGACTGCATCATGTTCCTTTCATGGACAGCCAAAAAATACACTCAAACACATTTATTACAAATTTCGTGGCATACCCAAAACTGTTTTGTATGAAGAATAATTTGTAATGTTTGTCAGACTAATATAAATTATATTTTAGCATTTACTTCAGGTCTTTGAAATGGTTTCATAACAGCGCTGGTATCATTGCACTTTTGCTATAACTGTATTAGAGTGAAGAGGGATGCACTTTCAAATCATGGCCTGCAAATCTTGCCAAGCGATATCTTTCACACAACCTATGGCAGTGAAGCACGGAAGTTGAAATGCAATATGTTAGCAAGGATCATTTGCCGCCTTGAAGACAAGAATGCTGTTAAAAATCTTGATGGCTGGTCCAAGTTTGATGTTGAGAAAGTTCAAGAGGTCACTCTGTTGCAGCAACAAAAATGAATCCCCATCCACTTGCTGTGAAGCAGAAAATAGCAGACGACACATGTGGTAAGAATGAAGCTGGTGAAACAATTCAGCATTAGATCTATCTATGAAAACCACTCTGAACAAGCATGTTAGTGGTTAGTGCTGTAATTTACATCTTAAAATACTTTCAGCAACATCACCTGAAGGTTGCTGTGCACACAAAAACAATACACCTTTTTGTATTTCTTCTGTCTAAAAACTACCGAAAAACCCAAATGGTCAAGTTTACAAAGAAACAATATCTTGTGATATTCAGCTGGCTTCTAACACTTTCTAGCTGCCCTCAAGTCTATCTACTATTATCTACACTACTTGAGAAGCTTTATTTCTTCACACCTTTGATGGAGTCTGAAGAAAAATTACTGGGTTGAAAAGATTATATCCCTGCTGACTAGGTTTAAGTCTAAAAAAACTGACAAGAAATATTTTGACAACTTTACTAGATGATTATGGGCTCTCCTGCTGCCACCAACTTTTCAAACTGTGGTGCATTTCAAGGTACAGTTTCTGTGCAGCTATTCTTGTCTCTCTCTCATTTTGTTGTCAGAATGTGTATGGTTAACTTTTATGACACTTACTACATTGTTGAAAGACACATAAATATTCCCTAGGGACAATTCCTACAACCTTGCAGGATCACATGTCTTAGTATTGTATTGTCTACAGACCATACAACTTGTTGTAATAATCATGAAAGAATGCAAATAGCACTGACAATCACATATTTCTTACCTCCTCCCTGAATTTTTGTGCTTGTTCCTGATTGCCTGTCAGTCTCTGGACAAATTCAGCCACGTCATCCACCGACCAGCTGGACACTACACCCTGTCTGACCTCCGCAACCCCTGGGAGAAGTTTGGCATGTTGTTCCCAGCACAAAGGCTGGTCAGCTGGTGGAGGGGTGATCGCAGAGGACTGGAACACGGACTCGTGGATACTGGCATGTAAGGCACTTTTCTCTTCACTCACACCTGCAAGGACATCAGGAGATTTACAGTGGAGGAAACCCTGGGAGGATTGAGCAAGGACGTAAATGGCTTGTAATGAAAATAGCAGAAAACTGGCTGAGACAGGCCAGAGTTACTCAGTTACCACAAAATAAAATACTAAAACACCACATATACTATTTCAAACAGAAAATTGAAGGTCCAAAGCCATCCAAACAGTGTAAAAGGTGGAAAATAGCAGAAGATTTACCTCCCTGACTAGTCACTAGGATATTTATGAGCAAAGCACAGAAGGTCCGGCATGACAGTAAAAGACTAATGAAACTTTGTTGTTGTGCTCTGATTGAAATGCAGTGCAAACATCTTCACCCATTCAATCTGAGGCCAGTGGGAATAACCGAATGTGAAGAAACTGAAAGCCATAGACTAGTGTTATGAATGAAGTTTCTAGAGAAATTTGGTAGTAACCTCCCCTGATTGTCTAATGTCTTGTTGCAAACCATGTTTCCAGTTTGAAAGCTATAGCTCTGTTGCCATACAATTAGTAAACAGTATCTGAAGCAGGCATTGGTGAGCATTCTGAGATTGTTGGGTTAATCCCTTCACTAGGTCAGGACTGCTGGCAATGTCCCTAACACTACACCCAGCACATGGTGGGAGAGTTCAGAAATACTGCCAGTAAGGATAAAAACATCATCTACACTTCACGTAGTGAAGGGGTTAAACTACATAATTAGGACATCAGTCCAGTATATAGCAGATTGAATGACAAAGGATACAATTTGTGTTTTACCTTCCATGGGTTCTGTCTTGATCACCTTGTCCAGGGAGGCGTGACTAGTGCTGAAGATTTTCCTGAAAAATTAAAAGATCAATGTGCACCAATAAAACATGGGTGCTGCCCAATGAAGTTCAAACCACCTTGTCCCTACCCTCTATTAACGAAATTCAAAGAAAGGCTTCTATGCTTGAGAAACATGAATTTAATAGAGACTCAAGTAGGTTGAAAGAATGTCCGAAACTTGACTTCCATTTCCGATAGGTATTACATATTCCTTCTTGAAATCTGAATAATTCTAGTACTGCCTCGTCAGGTCTTTGCAAATACTTCCCCCCAGCTGAAGATATACATTCACATTTCTGTACCTATAACACCCTACCTTTTGCGTCCGCGGCCTGGTCGTCCGACTGGTCTCGGCTCTCCTCCATTCTCTTGTTTGATCTTGGCCAAATTTCTCTCAGCCAATGGACAACCTGACAGACAGTGGTGGGAGGTAAACTTGCCAGTCACATGACCTAGTCCATCACACCCTGGTGTTGGACATTTCCTGTGAACACAACAGGGTGCAGACAAAGCTAGTTTTTCAATAGTGTAACATGACAGAAGCAGTTCTTACTGATGGTGAAGTTTAAGAAAAGAAGTGAAACAAATCATTCTCTCTTCACATTCAACAAACTCCTGAGCAGCTGTAGTACAGCCATTCATACAAAGTGCACTCAGTGACCTCAGCTTAACACTGTTATTAGCACCAGAGATAAGAGGACGCAACTTCAAAACGCTGCTAGGACATGACTAGATGTCCTGATAGCTAAGCAGAAAATTTTGAGGTTATCATGTGATGAAGACATACGGAACTCTCCACTGCAGACGATGAAAAATCATAATGTTCAGAGTTCCAGCCTGTCACTTCCTGATATTCTCTAAATTGAGAGTGAGGAGGGTTGACCATGTCTGAGCCAGTCTTTCTTTTGTTGCTTGACTTTTCACAGGAGGCTTCATATACCTCACTTTGTAACTTTCTTACACCCTCCCACAACTTACTTGGCATCAGCTGAAGAATCATGTCTGGCCTGTAGTCCCATGCCCTCCTCTGAGCGTGATGAGCCCAGGCGGTCGGTCAGTGCTGATTCCTTGCTCATGTTCACCTCAGAGTATGGACAGCCAAATGCACTGTGATGGAGGAGATAAAAGAAGGTCTGGGCTACAATAGCTATCATGAAGATTGTCACTGTGCTAACAGAATGGTTTGATGCCAGCAGTGATAAAACAGGTGCATTCAAGTTGGTCTCTCATATTATGGCTGTTCTCAAAATATGCAGGATTTACATATTCACCGCCAGATCACCCCCCCCC
>JAWQUT010000077.1:1741139-1840848 GCA_033807755.1 Ellobium chinense | reverse complement strand
CCCCCCACATTCACTCACCTTCCTCCCATTCCCCAAATCTCCCAATGAACTCTTTAGAATACAAACTGCACCAAGATATTCCAACTCTGATCCAAAACCTGTGTTCCCATATGTGGTCTTATTTAAATATGTTAAATTAAAATGAAATTATAACTGCAGAAAACTGATGAAAAGAATACAGTTACATAGAATAATTATAGATCATTTTGTGAAAAGAGAAAATCCGATCTCATGTTTAGGTTGACTATGTGTCTGAGTTACCTGTGGTGTCCTGTGTACTTAGCTCCCTTGATGTGACCAATGCCCTTACAGCCAATAGTGGGACATCCTCCACTGTCAGACGTCTGCTTCAGGCTCTTTTTATCTGAGACAAACCAAACAAGAAACATTTTGGATGTGCATTAATGACAGAGACAATATATACTTTCAACTGCATGGGAATAATCAATTAGACTACTTTGTGAACAATTCTGAAGCTGAATTTGTAATAAATGATAAAACATTAATATTTTTCCCTCAACATAAGAAATTACCTCCCCCCCCNNCCCAATAGAAAAGCAGCCAAAATGGCTAAAACAAAATCTTGACTTTACCTTCAGCATAACCATCTTTGCATTTCAGAAATTATTGCTCATTTATTAAATTAAGAATTCTGACAAAATATGTCTCTTACTCATTATCACTTACATGTACGTCTCAGAAGTACAGAAATAGTATTACTGTGCCTTTTCTGATATACCCGTATGTCCCATTTTCTATACAATAAACTATTTCAACATCCAAGCTAATGAGCTCATGGACAACATGACATAGTGAAGGGATTAAAAAACTAAACCTCTATGTAAGTCCACATTTATCAAGTTCTCTTGTCAGTCATTTTCTTCAAGGACGGCAGAGACGCTCCTTACCAATTGGACTCTGTAAGGGATGGAATGTCTTACTACACCAGTGTGGTGGATGGAGGTCGCTGCTGTCGTCATCAATCCAGTAGTCATAGATGGAGTCCCAGCCATCAAAATGAATCAGCAGCCGGTAGTCATGCACCTCTGCAACTGTTGCCACCCTCACTAGGATCGGGTTGCGTTTATCTACTACCTCAACTTTCATGCCTTTCTCAAAGCCCATTGGTCCACGCTGTTTGAAGGAAACAAAGACATGAATTCCAATTACAATGGAAGTTATTACATTGAAACAGCAAGTAGAAAAAAAGAGTGGTCATGCTATAAAGATGTTCTGTTGATTGTGGTGAGAGAGCAAGAAATCAGACTCCACAAAATGTCAGTCCCAAAGAAATTGTCTGCCAGTAACCATGGACTCTATGTTACTGTGACAGAGTAAGAAGAAAAATCAGTGATCAAACTAACAGTGTGTTGTGTTGATAAAGGCGAGGGAACACGAGCACAAGGGATCAAGACTTGACTGAATAAAGGACGAGGTAACTTTCAGTGAAAAGAGCATTGTGCTTCAAATACTTTCCTAATTGTTACGAAACCTTCAATGATGAGAAAAAGCAGTTGATCAGCTTTCATCTCTGAGAAATTCTTTGCAGCCAATTGTGAACATTACATTCTATAATTAGCTCTACTACCAACTCACTGTTTTAAAAGCTCGTGCTGGAACTGCCGTGGAGTGGGTGTCAGCCAGGTAATTATCCCAGGTAAAGTTACCTCCATCCCCATAATCTGAATGACAGAAAATATTGTCAAAATCAAATGAACATGCAAGGCTGAAAAAATACCAATGAATTATGAAAACTTTTATTTTTGACACCTACTGATATTTGAGTCATTTGTGAGCAAAATTAAGCCATTGTATACTCTTGCAGATAACATATCAAACTTTGTGAAGTGAAGGTGCAGACAGGACCTATATAAACTCTATAACATATAAAAACTATTGTGGATACAGAGTACTCACCAGGGGGAGGTGACAGGGTTTGATTGTTGGTCTTACACCAGCCCACAGGGTGGATGGAAGGGGAAGTTATATCACACCAGTAGTCGTACAAGTCTTCCCAGCCGTCAAAGTGGATCAGTATCTTCTCCCCAAGCGTGTCCGCCACACTGGCCACACACACAAGGCTTGAATTCTTTTTATCCACTGCCTCCAGTTTCATCCCTACTCGAAATGCTGATGGAGTGATCTAAACGATAGAAAGTTTATATCCATCAACCATTTTCTGCAGACAGTTTAGTGTCCGTCATTTCTGTCAGTCAGAATATGTCAATGTCCCATACTGATTCAACTGACATTATTCTATCTGAGTGAACATAGATGGGAAAATCTATATGAATGACAAAATAATCTTCAGAGGCCAACTAGCTCCACTGCATTGATACTCTCCAAGACACATTTCTCTTAAGTGGGAATAATTTTGGCATTTGCTAATCTCTGGTCCACACAAGAACAACATCATTTAACATGGAGGGTCACATATTACACATAATATATGTCATGAATAATCTGGCCACAAATAGCTTGTCAGGTCAACAGGCTGTATGAGTTCAGAGTTGTTTCTCAGCCTTGATGGTCAGAGGATCAACATTACTTTATGGTGGTAGTTGTGACAACTAATCAAAAGATCCAATAGCTGATTAGGTCGGAGAGTAGCAACAAATGTCAGAGTTGAATTATGATGATCCAGCTTTCAGATTTCTCTGGGATTCTGCTCTATGACTAAGCTGGACATTGACTACAAGTTCTGCAGATGCAATCACCTTGGATGAAATAAAGTTCTTAACCAGGCAATGAGTTAAAGAGAGAGCTTTAATGTATGACAATGCACCCGAGCTTGCTTCATTCCACAGTGACCTGTCGTGACTAGCTGTACTTACAGAAGCTGGTGGGTTCACGAACAGATGTTTTGGGGCGGCCACAGCTCGGGTCTGTTTCAAATATGTGGTCCAGTTAAAATCTCCAACCTGAATATCTGAGAAAGGAGCGTATAGGCTTTCAGTAAATACATATTAAAAGCAACAGTATTGCTGCCAAATCAAATCCTATTATCCAGTTTGAACATTTTCACATTCTTTTGTTCTCAATTTTTTTTTACCAGAATCCACTAGCAAAACCTCTTTCAAGGCTCACCACCTTTCTTAGTGTCCCAAACTTCAGTCAATCCTTTTCCCAATTCTAAACCATCCGGCTATGTCACAACATGAAAGATGGTTTTATTTACCATTTTTGTGAAACATAATATTTGAATTTCTGCCATCTAATCTCAGACTTCTATACCTGCCATTACTAATATGATAGGACTAACATTTTAACAAATTCTGTAAACTTATCAAGAACTTGCATTTCATAGTGTATGTTCATCTCTGCACTACAGTGATTTGCTATAACATATGTGGGTACTGTAGTTTAATCTTAATTAACGTGTAAAAGTAATGAGAACCAGGGCTTAGTAAGAATGAGAAAGAGATATGAACAGACTTGTGCTCACATTATTCCCAAGAAGTGCATATATCTCCCTCCAGCACGCAGTGCTACTTAACACACTCACTGATGATTCTCTCCCGAATACTCAACATTCAGTGGTTCTCATTCTATAAATATTTCAGGAAATCTGTGTTTGAACACTTTCTTTACCACAGCCCTGTCAAAGTAATAACACTTTCAGTCCCACCAAGTCACCATTTGTGATGTAAATTTGTGGTACAGATGAAATGGAAATTTTGCAGCACTGGTACACTGAGATTTTTAATAAATGCCCACATTACTGCATTCGGGGTACACAAAGAGTTAATCTTTGATCTGCAGGTAAGAAATGACTGTTTCATTTCACTCCTAACCTACATAAACTCTTACTTTTAGGTGGTTGCAAAACCTTGCCATTCTTCTCTGCCCAGCCCACTGGAAAGATGAACGGGGAGTCGGCATTTACCCAGAAGTCATAGCACTCGGAGTAGCCATCAAAATGGAGCCTCAGCCTACAGGAACGAGACAGTGACAGTGAAAAGAGGTTCTTATCAACATGGCTCTCATAATAATTACACATATAATTTAAACAAGGTTTATAAGTCTTGCAGCAAGGCTAGAAGCACTCATGTAACTTTGTAAAATTATTACCCTAGCAGACTGAATCACTCAACAACTTTTGCAACTCCTTTTGGCATCTACAGTGGCACTTTGATTTTACAATCCCCAATCTCCAACACAGAAACAACAGCCTGTCCTATTCAAAGCCTGATATCCATTCACCAAATATAGTCTTGCCAAGGAAAGTGTAAATGAATGATGTGGCATTAACATGGCAGGAGCTTAAACCCCAACCTCAAGATCCTGAATGCAGCGTTGTAACCATTCAGCCATGCTGCTCCACATGAAAATTTACCGTTCTTTAATCACAACACAGAACAAGTCACCTGTTTATCTCAACAATGGTGTTATCTAAAACTGTATGGATATCCTTCTACATGCGAAGATAATTCAGCAAAAACTATGGGTCCAATTACAATTTCTTTTTAAACATTCTTTACTTTAACTAACACCCAGTAACTAGCAAAATATATATTCAGTGACTACAAAGCTCTTTCCCTCCTCAACCCAGGCTGTAAGACCCTGTTGTTCATGCCACTTAATTACCTATAGCCCTGTATCTCCGCCACACTCAACACACAAAAGAGCGACTGATGTTTTGGGTCAATTCCCTCCAACCTCATACCTAGCCGGAATCCATTCCGAGATGTAGGGAAAGGCTGTTGAAAACATAAATATTTGTCAGCTGTGATACTGTCACGGAGACATTATTTTACAATGTCTGTTAAGGTAACAAAAAAATAATAGCTTGGACAAGCACATGAAAATAATATGTCTGTGTATGTATGTTTTGGTAAAATACAACAATTGAAAAGTTAAGACATCAGTGTGATGCAACTATCACACTTCCTGCTTATTTTATTTGTTTGTTTATAAAGAAATTCCCTCATCCAACCAGACTTTTAATATTTAGTAGTCTACAGTCAGTTACAATATTCTGGTGTCAACATTGGTTGGACAAACACTCACCTCTCTGAAGAGTCTCTTGGGAGCAGCAACACTACCAGTCTCTGCCAAGAAAGAATCCCAGTCAAAATTGAGCAATTTCTTTTCTGGTCCTGAGGAAAGAGATAAGACAGTTTATCTGTGATGCACCAGATGTGTGTTTGATGCTAGAGTCTCTCAAGTGGCCACCAAAAATCGAAAACATTTGATATTTGCCTGGAGAGGGGTAGCAAATCAGTGAGAACTGATTAGAAACTTGTTTCACAAGAGTTAATCAAGTTCTGGCTGACTGCATAACATTCAAACTGTTGACTTTTTTGAAGTAGTCTTGGCTGGACAAATCCTGCTATTGGTGGAAGACAGATGTACTATCTCACCTGAGCCACTGTGTTCCTCCCTCGGCACGGCTTTCATCTCTCCTGATATGATCAGTTTTTTCTTTTTATTCTTCATCCCCATCATCATACGAGACATGATCATCTGTTTGCGATGAAGATTTTTCCTACAGATACAAAACAGAATTTCAGGCTGCAGTAACCATATAAATAGCAGCTGGTACATAAAAAAAAAAAGCATATGACTTGATGATTACTTGGCAAGGGTAATTTAAGTCTGGAGCCAAGCAAAAATTTCCTCATTTTCAAGATGACTTTATTTCAGTATGGAAATCACACTACTCCTGTGCTGTATTCATCCTTCCTCTTTCTCTCTTTTCACAGGGGTAAAGTCTGGATTGACAGAAAATTGTGGCTGTTTATTATGTAAGGATCTATGTTTTCAAGAACATGATTGTTTTTCCTGGCAGGGGCATATAAAGGCAAAGAAGTCTTGCTAGCTGTGATCAGACTGATGGGGGGTGATTTGCAAACTGCAACCAAACTCAAAATCAGTTCTTCAAGCTTGAACTCTTTGGTGCAATTCATCTGCTAAGCTGGCTTCTGGAAGCCCATCATGTATCTAAACATATGAAACAAAATTATCAGTCTGTTGCTAACACATCTCTCACCACTCATCAAGACCAACGACATGATGATGATCTGAGAAGACAAAACTTGCACACACACTTAGACAAATAATTTGTGTGTCTGCAAGTTTTCTATTGTAGTTTTTGGCCATGAGTTTGGAAGTGAATGACTGTAAATGTTGATATTTATTATGTTAATGAATTTGCAGGAATGTGGAAAAGTCAAATATTGAGATTTCACAGTCTTAAAAGTCAAGCTTCAACACTGCTTCAAACTAGAGAACCAATGTATCATCTGACATACTTTCCAGCACAAGTTTGAGAGCAAAATCTTCCCGATGTTCTGAAGTTGCTCTTATATCCATAGCGACCACAGTAAACACAGCAACAGATGGGATCATCCTCATGGTCAGACAGTTCTGAAGGATCACTCACTGAAAAAACAAGGAAATCTAGAAATATCTTAGCATTAGAGCACATTCTCTGTTAAACTACAAAGCTTGTGAAATCTGAGCATCTGTTAGGCAAGTTTTTAATATGACTTCAGGACAAACAGATACTATCAAGGCTCAGTCCTTGTGATAGTCATGTAGTTGATGCCCTGGCGAAGTGTTTTCAGGTAACCTTTCCTTGATAATACATATGAAAAACGGGTACCCTGCTATAGGCAGAGAAAACTGATAGTGCTTAGGGTCTGTCTGGCCCACCACTTGCCATTATTCAAGTGTGTCAAAATTACTCACACCCCAGCCTTAACCGCTACAGCAAACACCTCTTCTCTTTCACCTACTGGTGAGCAACAATACACCAGCAAATACCAATCACCTGATAGGTTCCTACCTGAAAAGACTTTAGTCTCTTTGTTATCATTGACATCAGTCAGTTTTTCTGAACCTTCACGGCCTGCAGGAGTTGTCTGAGGATCTGTTTCCATCTTTCCATCCACAGATGAGCCGCCCTCATCCAGCAACTCCAGATCACCAAATTCATTGATCTTGAACTGCAGATGAAGAGGACTGGTTTGTTTGACATCTCAGTAACATAGGTACAGGCAAGTTTACCAAGTACATTATGTCAGTCATAGGTCCATCTCCCTCCCACTGTGAAGATTAGCAAAACCGAAGTCAGCTATTCACTGCGACACATCAGACAGTCTCTCAGAGATGTCTTGTAGCAACTTATGTGCTAAACGGAAACTCAAGGACTATTGCACACCTTCCTCACTGTTTCTCTGTGCCTGTTAGTCCATTTGTCTCCATCACTCAGATTATGACACACCTAAGCACCTTCAGTTTGATGTAAAGATTTAAATGAAATACAAAAATAACTATTGTTAATTTGGATAGATCCTCTATGTATTATATTGTACACCTGCCAGTATATAATATATAATGATTTTGATGCCTTCTGCCATTATTCTCTCTCTCTCTCTCTATTTCTTCAGTGTCATTTTCTTTCCATCTGTTTCTTCTGAGCACCAGCTAATCTTGGCTGTGCCTTTGTTGGTAGCTTTGCCGCTATCCCCAACTTTCTGGATCTATAAATTTGTGGGCATTTTTTTGTCAATGATATTATTTCGAACGTTTATATGTTTATAACTTGAGCAAGTAAATTTTCTTGCATCTTGTGGAAATATCCAGTGTGTGCTGCTGTGCTGACATCAGCTGTGATCTTGTTGATGTTCAGTCCGGTATACAAGTGTGGTCTTGTCACATCTTTCCTCTACTCTTCCAGTTCAAGAGTGTCAAAAACTATGTGCATGCGCGTGTGTGTGTATGTATGTATGTGTGTGTATATGTGTGTGTGTATGTGTGTGTGTGTATATGTGTGNGGGGAGGGGGGTGGTGAAAGAAGAGATGAGAGTGACCAGAGCAGAATGACAGAATATATTTTGAAAATTCATAAGAGGCAGTATGAAAAGATAAGAGTATATCTCAGTCTACAGACATTTAAGAAAATGTGTGAAGGATAACAAGAAAAGATTCAACAGGAAGAACGCTGCAAACTGTGCAAGGATCAACACATGACTGTTGAACAGATTTACCTTCATGTCAGTGCCAGGAAGTGTCCCAATCCCATCAGACCACTCCAGCAGGTTGGAGTCAATAAAGCCCTCTGTCAAGACTGTCCCAAAACTCTCGCTGGTTTCCTCTCGGACGGACGACTCTGTGCCCTTATGATCTGATGAATGGGGGAAAACGAAAATCAATGAAACTACAACCTCACAAGCTTGAAAGTCATGTGGTCAAATTTCTCAATTGATCACTGCCAGGCTCGGGTCCTGCAAGCTTAAAATTTCTGTACTGAATGTACATGTATCTCATTCACTCAGTTTTAAAGTGTCCCCTGAAAAAGAGTCTGTGAGGTTTAGTGAAAGACATTCACATACAACTCTATTCCTCAAAATGTGGCACTGACATATTTTCCACAGTTAATGAGAACGAGATCTGCACAGGCTTTAACTCTCATGAAGCCATGAACATGACAGTCACTCACATGTAAACAGTTTTCATTAAAACAAAACAAAACAAAAAAAAACCTTTCAATTCCATGGGGGCAGAATGATTCAAAATGAATAAGATGTAAATCTAGAAGTTAACTTAAAATAAACTAACAAAAAAAACAACCCAAAAAACAGAGACCTAATTTGAAGTATGTGGAAGGAAGAGTGCCTGAATTGGTAACACTTAGGGAACACCAATACCAGTATTCTACCGTACCAGCACATACCAGTATTCTACTGTACCAGCATATACCAGTATTCTACTGTACCAGCATATACCAGTATTCTACTGTACCAGCATATACCAGTATTCTACTGTACCAGCATATACCAGTATTCTACTGTACCAGCATATACCAGTATTCTACTGTACCAGCATATACCAGTATTCTACTGTACCAGCATATACCAGTATTCTGCTGTACCAGCATATACCAGTATTCTACTGTACCAGCACTTGCGTCTGAGGAGGTGAAGTTTAAACAAAAAAAGCCCACAGCCACAAATTTATAGATCCAGAAAGTTGTGGATCATGACGAAGAATGGTACAGCTAAAATCTGCTGGTACTCAGAAGAAACAGATGGAAAGAGAAAGACGCTGATGAAATAGAGAGATAGAGAGAGAGAAAAAGAGAGAGAGGAAGAGTACAAGTGAGAGTACCTGCAACAACTCCATTTTTGTCCACAGCTTCAGATGTTTCTTGGGGCACAGGGAGGGGAAGAACAGATATTGTTCCACTCGAAACAGTCACACTGTTTGTACTTGATGTGGTTATCAACGATGTCTGTGTAGTGTTGACATTTTCCTTGGTCACAGCCCAGGTTGATGAAGGTTCTTCATCCTCACACTCTTTCTTGACCTCTCCCTTGACCTCCTGTACTGTCTCAATGTGTGTATCTAGGCTTGGCTGACTCTGCACATTCTCAGATGGTTCTTTGGAGTCTGTGCTTCCCTGGTAAAACATTAGAATGTATGTGCTGAGCAACATGCCACTGTATTGCATACAAGAAAAATGTTGCCTTTTGTGAAACATATATTTCTATTATTTACAAACACTGAATGTTTCACATGAAAGACTGCAAATCTTCTACATTTGAGAAATATCTGTGTTTGAGCTGAATCCAAAATCTGCAGCCAGGAGAAAGCTCAACAGAAAAAAAAAAAAAAGTAAGCTCCAAACTTGTAAACTTTTCTATCAAATGAAATAGGAAATAAGGGATAAGATAAAATAACTCTTTACTGTGAGATCCTTGAGAATACAGATCACACTATACTATACCAATGCCGACTCCACAAGATGGCTGGCAATAAACAATGGCAAGAGTGAAATCAATCAGGATAAAAAAAAAATATTGCTAGAAACTATCGAGGCATTAATAACCAAGATCAACATTAACACTGAAAATCTTCTACTCATAAATATCAAACAAGAAGATAAAATGTTTCTGTTTCCCTTAAAAATTGGACTTGAAAACATCAAGTTACCTTGTGTGCAGACGCAGCTGTAACAGCAGGCATCACTGCAGACATTTGCTCGGTAATCAGTTCAACTTTGGGGGACGGTGAGCTCAACTTGGCATCAGAGGAGACAGTTGAGGTGACAGTGACAGCAGTGACAGGGTTAACACTAACACTGGCCTCTCTCTCCTTCCCACCACCATCCACCTTAGATGATGTTGTGGTTGTGACTGCAGTCACCGTGCTGATCTGAGACTCAGGGCTAACAACACTCACAGGTGGCTTCAAACTGCTAATGGGTTTCAGTTCTGGCATTTCCAAGTCAGGTCCAGATGAACTAATGCTGTCAACAGGTGAACTGTTTGACTGTGATGTGTGCTTATCCTCTAAACTCTGAAATGCAGGATGATTTTATCTCAAAATAAAAAATCCATCTGTTGTAAAATGCATTTACAATGCAGTTGTGAGGGTGGGAGAATAAAATCTTCTGAGAAAGATGGTAAATGAAAAGCTTTGAGCTACAACAATGAGCTATAATCTGTTTCATATTAATGGGCATATACAAAATATATAAATATATCACACATCACACAGGAATCCAAAAGTTACTGGCCTTCTATCTTTCTTTAAAATGTTGTCTATTAGCATTTGTATTACCTATGAAAAATATATTTGCATCCTATCTGAAACCACTCTAAAACCCCCAGAATGGTAATATCAAATGACAGGATGGGCAAGCAGCAAGAGTTCCCAGGGTCCTTCAGATTAGCTGAGGAAGGTGAAGGAGAACTGCTTCATAAAGGTGACCACTCACTGGACATACTGACCGTCAATCACATCATAACTCACACATGCTTAGTTTGGTACCTTGCAAACAATATTTATACTGGCACTATTCCAAGCACTGTGAATGCTCCAAAGTAATGATTGGATTAGTCTTTAGAATATGAACAACATCAGATATATAATACAGAGTTCATTGCAGACTGACCTGGCTTACTGGTGTCAGTGTGGGCATGGTGTTTGACACAGCTGTAGTTAATGAAGGCAGATCTGAATTCACATCAAACGTGTGATTGTTGGCTGTAGACACTAGAACCGCAGAGAATACAACACCGGTTGCTGACTGGCTTGGGACAGTAGTCTGAACAACTCCATTATCTCTGGCTGTCCCACTAGTGCTCACAGTAACACCAGCTGTCTGACTGGGCACCTGAAAAGCCATAGAGCTGGTTTCTGACAAATCTCGAAACTGTTATACTCCAAAACAAGGATTTTGACATCTTCACCAACTCTGATAGGCTGTCTCATTATGGAGAAAGATAAAATAAGATAGAGCTCTCAGAAGTTACCTTTGACAACTTTAAAAAAAAAGCTGTTATGCTGCATTGCATCAAAAGGAATCATGTTTGGTACAGTATGATATTTGTTGTACATATTGTTGCATGGCTGGCTTCAGCCTAAATAAATAAACTGAAATTGAAGCTAAACTGATATCTGTCAGTAAGGATAAAGAATACATTAGACTGAACCATGTAACCAGGTGCCGATTCCAATAACTGACAAACAAGTATGAAATGTGAAATTCATCTCCAGTTATAAGCAGTGACAATCCATGCTTACAAGGAACACAATCTGTTCAACACTGATTAATGGATCTATATTTTCAAGCATTAACCCTTGTGGGGCAGCAGAGGTGTAAGTACATTTTAACCAACCACTGTGGCAAATAAGAGGACCATATATACCTGAAATTGCTTACTGGACCAAGAAATGTTAAGGTTATCCAGATTTGTTAACATAAAAGTGGTTAGTTGACAACTTATATAACAAACATGTAACAGAATGTATAGTCAAGTCCACCTAATTCAATCTCCGATTAATGAAATTTCCCTTAAATCAACGGGGAAATAATGTTATAAATTTCTTTCTTTTTTGCATATAGTAAAAGTATCCCCGTTATTTGACCTCGGCATCTTGGGGCTTCTTTAATTTGAAAGGACTGAGGTCATCACACCCGCAAATTTGCCTTCGCCTTCCTTCCACATCATGCAAAATCACAGTAAACGGGCATGAAACAAAGAAGTTAGCACCTGAGAAGGCAGGAGTTGGTAGGTTGGTAAGGGTGTGTATTGTACATATTACTCCATGATTGATGAGGGTGGAGCAGGAGAACAGAGGTAAAAAACCAATCGATAATCATGCACGATATGATGATGTACTCACACAAGTAAGTACTACCAGTTGTCTACATGTGCTACTGTTGCAAAACAAATTGTTTTCAAGGCATAAACCTATGATTGTGCGCTACAGAAAACATGTGTCATGGACAGAAGAAAACCTGGAGGACCATCTATCATTTATTGCTTGCAAATCACAACAAGACGGCACAAGCAACACTAATCTCGCCATATAACAGAATAAAGGCAAGAGGAAACTTTTTGTGACTAAGAATAAACTGCAGCAGAGTAAACAATAACAGTCGGTCTCTACTGGGTAGGCCATATCGAGCTTTGAAACAATAAATGAGAGGATGAAAAACGCCAAAAGCATGCATCAAACTATCAAAATAAATGATTTGTAGGAAAATCAAATTTGAGAAAGAAAGAGGGCAGTAAACCACCCATGCGAATCTCTGCTTGAAACGTCTGTCTGTGCTTTTCTTCTTGTCTGAACTCGCTCAGACTTACTGGCACCACAGTGTGAGCACTGCTCATGCTCAGCTCAGCGATATAGGATTGGGAGGAAGAGAGAGGGAGGGAAGGGTTGCTTGAGACAGGGACAGATGAAAAGATGACTTTTTTTTTTGTTTGGCAAACAGGCCTCCTCATGGATACCGCTACTCAAACACTATCAGTCCAAATGGCCCTTTTCAGGGCTCGCAAATTTAAAAAGAATAAAAAAGAAACAGCAAGGCTGGAAGGGGGTGACCTTATAAAAATTGCCCCCTGTGATGGAGATGGTGTAACCATGATTCAAAATACCATGGCTATAAAGTAATTTCCTGGTCAGAATTGTAAAACATATTCTGGTAGTTCAAACCCCCTATGATGGTCCTCTGCAGTATCTGGCACGCAGCCAAATATGCTCATGCTGAAACAGAAGTGTAGCATTCAGTGAGTTATAACACAATAACTGCTGTGATACTTACCAAAGCGTGTGTCTTTATGATTGGACTGACCATTTGTGGCATCTGCACCGTGACCTGACCTCCACAGTTGGCCGAGGGTGACACCACGGGCTTTTGAATCAGCCTGGGAACAGCATTATTCTGAAGCACCTGTTGACGTCCTGCCAGTCCAATGGCACCTCGCGGAAGAACGACAGGAATCCCGGCACGAAGAGCTTGAGCTTGAGAAATAGCCGAGCCTGGCATGAATATTTGTGGCATCTGCTGGGCTGGGGTGAAGGGTGGAGTTTGAGATGATGCGGTGGAAGCAGATGTCTGAATTGCTGCTGGACCAGGTGAAATGGATGTCACAGTCAATGTGATGCCCCCTGTTGGAGCGCCTGAAATAAACGATGGGCGAGGCTGGATAGAGATAGGTTGTCCTGTAACTATTGTGGCTGTGCCGATCTGAGAAGGAGATCCCACAATAGTGGCAGTTCCAATTGGAGATGCTGTTCGTAAATTACCTCCAACATTCTGACATGTCTGGAGTTGACTGATGTTGGCCGAGTTCTGAGCTATCTGCTGAGATACCACTGAAGAATTTGGCAAACACTGTATGAAGCCGGGCTGAGTAGCTACTGACACTTGCTGGGCCACCACAGGACTGACAACTCTCTGGATGGTCATCTGATGACTGGCGGGATTAGGGACTCTAAGTCCCATCTGCTGAGCTTGGGACACATTGACAATGGTGGCCGCTGAAGGTTTCTGAAGCTGCTGAATGGGACCAGTGTTGGGGAGCATGGGTCTTGGCTGACCAGTTGTCACTACAGCTTGCCTGGGAGATGTGGCTTTACCAGGACTGGTTGATCTTTGCATGCTGATTATCTGTTGGCTGGAGATGGGGACAACAGTACCAGTGGGCAAACGCTGGACTGCAATCGGGTGACCTATACAAAAACATTCAATATCAATTTATCTGTGGGAAAGATATATTATTGTAGACTGTCCAACTGCACACGGATTCCTCCACAAAGTCCCCTTAACTGTACACTGTACGGCAACTGGCTTAGAGGATATGATAAAGTAGCATAAAAAGGGTCTGCCATCACACTGTCATCAACATGAAATGAATATTTAAACACAAATACAGCTTTCACGCAATGGGATTTAGAATGGAAATTATGCTGTTTTATTTTTTTTGTACTCAAAAGGACATAAAAATTACAAAATGATTTGAATGATAGACTTATGAGTCTCATTCACAATGTCCAGCACAATTTTCTAGTTTTTCTCTCTTCCCTCGTCTCAAACTCAAAATCAAGTTCCTCAATCATAGTAGGTGTTAAATTTAATTTACTAACACCACATGTGACTTCATAATCAACATGCAGCAGGTGTTGTCTGCTCCACACCAGGCACAGAGAAGTGAACACATGAGTGGCTGTTATATCTCCAGACAGAAATATCTACATGAGAAACCCAGGAACTGAAATATCAAGCCATCTCATCCTGTGAGTGTCTGGCATAAAGTCAAGGACTCAGATCACTGGGCTGCCTGGTGATTCCCCACAATTCAGTGTAAAACATGGAGAGCCAGCGAGAGACCAGAAATGACTTGGACAATTTACTGACATGAGATGGCTAGAGAGGTAATATCAGCATTGGAAACATAAATCTGACACTCAAGGCTTGAACTGTTTAACTACTGCAGGAAGAGTTTCAAGAGAGACTGAAACGATATGACTCTATATCACCATATTTTTAATTGCATACATGCTACAACTTATTTATGACTAGTATGTTCCCACTGCCACATCAAATGTATGCAAATAAACTTAAAACCTCTAAATCTCTAACTGAAGAGTGATGCATCTTTCCTGTTCCAAATGTTTAACCACATTCAAGCAAAAAAAATGACAATTTTTGTATCTTGCACTTTCCTCATAAGCTCCAGTGCACACCGTGCTGGGTACAGCTCAATGGCGTTCAAACTATTACAACTTATTGTTCCTTTCTTTGAATTCATTCTTTGAATTATTGTTGCTTGCCTAAACCATGGTCCAGTCACTGGCCAAAACATCCAAAGGCACAACAACAAATAACAACAACGGACCAATTATGAATGTTTAACTGTATTGTACAACTTCTTTGTAGTGTTCTCGACATCACAAATTTGAGCTTATATGTTTTTTTAATAGATAAGGAGCTGGTTCATAATTAAAGAAAAAGAGAGAGAGGATGCAGGGAACCAGGGCAAAATATACATCCATGAGAATAAACTCTCACCTTTAGCTGGCAGGCGCTGCAGTGTGATTTGCTGTCCTCGTAATGCTGATGGTATGGGAATTGTTTGTGGGAATGCTGGATGAGGCATTCTGGGATAAACAATTTGACTGGATCCAAATGTAGCACTTACTAGTGGAATCCCAGCTCGAGCTATCTGCATGTTCTGGGAGACACCACCAGGTGACTGAGTGGCTACAGGCTGCAGGAAAAAAAAACAACAAGGTTTAATTTCTCAAACAATACAGTTGGGTGTTTTTGTGAATAATGCTTGCCCACTCTGTGACTGTGGGCCTGACTAAACAGACAGCAGTCCATGTACTTCGGGACTGCTCTCAGTAAACAGAGAAACAAGATGTGGCCAAGCAAAACCTTTGGACAGGACAAGATTTACGGACTGATGGAGTGTTTACAGATAACAGTCAAATTCACTTTTTGAGAGTTGCTTTATGTGTGGTCATCTCAAGCGAATGAAAAGAAGAAAGACGACTCAGGTGATGGATCTCTTAATGTAATAGATCTGGAAAACATGTCACCCATTTTATACAGCAACTTGACATTAGGATCACAGTTTGATGCAGAGAGACAAATTTCCCTTCTGTCTACTGAGACTCTCTGGTCATTTCCACCATACTGTCCTCTTTCAATATTTTTGTTCATGATTACCACAAAAGGGCTGTCGGTGTAATGCTGTACTTGCAGACCTACTTCTAGATGAGATATTTTTTTTGTGATCCAAACAGATCAACCCCTTATTGTGAGTGGTAGACCAAATAGATATTTTGTTTTTCTTATGTGGCACTAAAACTGACACAGCTTGCTCATGTATCAGTTTTAATTATATCACTGTTATGCCGATCACTTACGTCAAATTGGCTTTATCAGATTTACCTGAGCTGAAGTCCCTGGCACTGGCATAGCTATGGCATTGTTGGACAGACGATAGCCACATCGAGGCCGCACCTGAGGACCAGTCATGGCAGATACGGGCGGTCCCGACACTGATGACTGCGTGGTGGCATGCACAGTCACAGACAGGTCCATGGGTGTTACTCCCTGCTCTGTCAGGCTATCACCTTTTTTGCTCTCTGGTTCTGACATTCTCTTGTGCTGCAACACAACGATAGCTCCTAATACATACAGTTCTGGTTGAATAAACACTTCCAGTCCATATTATCTGTGAAATACAAAGATAAAAAGTATACACCTAGCCTACTCTTTTGAGAAATTCAGTGTCATAGATGCCTAATGTATATCAGTTTGAATCAGTTGTGGTTTCATTGTCCATCCTATGTTAAACTGTAAACACAATGAGTCCATTCTAATTTTTGTTGACCAGAACTAGAGGTGAAGAATACAATACCACAAAGACATTTTTAAGATCCAAACCTGCATTAGACGCAAACTATCATCCTGAATCTATGAGTACTCTAACCTCTTGTCTCATTACTTATATATATTCCGTTTAATTACATAATTCTCATCTTACTTCAACACAATGCCGGCTCTCACAGACAGGTATCTGAGGTATCTTATTTCACTATCTTCATCCAGATATACCTGCTGATCCAGTTATTGTCACTTCACTTTTTCCTACTACTACAGTTAGCAGGCAAAATCCTTGGTATCTTGACAACTGGCCACATATATTTCTTTTAAAAATGGCATGCAAATCAGGAATACAATATCCTGTTGTACAGCATAATGTGAAAGGATAATTTTTAGTTTTAATGGACTCTTTTGGCTTATGAAAGCAGTCACCCCACTTATGTTACCAAAGAAAGAATGCAGAGTTGAAAATGGATATTTTTCTCTTTCAGTGACCACCCTTAATAATGGATCCCAAATACAATCTTACATCTTGAAAATATGAGGGCAAGTCTCTGATTAAACAACTCTTGAGAAAGATTATAAATTCTCTTGAGAGAAAAGTATTATTGTTGAAACAAAATTGTTATCTTCACTGTTGAAACAAAATTGTTATCTTCACTATTGTAAAAAGCATTTGCAACTTTGCAAAAATATTTAAAGGAGATGAGTATTGAAAAGTTGTTCAAGAAAATGCAAGAAAGTGATCTGACAGAAAATGGAAAACATAAAAATCAGCCCTGTGTTTTAAAACATATCACAACCAAAGATAGATCTCTCCACACTATAGCTACTCAGCTGTTGTTCATAGAATCTGCAAAAATTTTTGAGAAAAGCAATGATGATAAGATCCTACTGCTGTGGATTCCTTGGGTTTGAACTTTCTACTTGTCCTGTTTTTAGCATGGATGTTGATCTTAAAATTATGCACGCAGCATGATTCTGTCTTCCTCCACCCTCTCGTTTGGGAAAAAAAAAAAAACAACTGGTAGGCCTATGACACTAATTAGTTAAGGCCTACAGGTTGAGTTTCTTGATCATTTTGCTTTCTACCATCAATCATGACGGCTACATTGGTCTTAATGTGAAATCAAATAAGTACTTTTTCTTATCTGCTACTCTTTAGATGTTCAGTTTTTATATGTGTGTTTAAGTGTAATGTCATGTGTTTAGAATGAAATAATTATATTGCTAATAAGTTAGGCTAGAAACCTCCGTTGAAATGCACACTAGATCTCCTCTCGTTTCCTATCTAGTGCCCTCATTGCTGCGGTATCGTCCCTGTCATTCTTAGATGGGGCTTTAGAGGGAGGGGGTGCTTGTGAGCTGGGAGTTAGGTGTGGACTCTCCCCCTTCCCCCGCGTCCCCCTCCCCCAAAACACCTTTTATGATTTGGCAAACGCGGATCACCGGTGGACACGGCCTCGTTTTCGACCCTACGACCGCCAAGAACTTAGCGACACCCACGAAGTTCGAGGACTAAAATGACACGAAGAAATTGTCATAATGAGCATGAATGATTTTGAAAAAGCCAGAAAAACATTGCTTTGCAAAGAAATTAACTACACATTTCTGGCACTAATGAAAAGCAAACGCAGTACATTATTCTTCGATGTACTTTTCGCTCCGGTTGGTTCGCCGATAACGCGTAGGACGAGAAAACTGGAGCAAGAAAAAAACACTTCCCGTTTCGGTATGCGCAATTTTCCCCATTCAACCAAATATCTCAAGACTAATACAAACCCACATTTGTGAAAAGTGTAAAACAATAAACAATGTATCATATAACATCTGTTTCATTGGCAGTTACGCCACTTTTCTCTGACTAATAATATTTTATTTCTTACCTATGTCACGCCTGGAGAAGGGCGAGAAAACTCCACAACAAATATTTCTTACCGACCGGAGTTGAAAAGAACAGCCTACCAAGGTCTCTAGCTGTCTCATCATTTGTCCACCCTTGATGACTTGCAATTTCTTTAGATTTTACTTTTTTTTTTTTCAACATACGTTTGCAGTGGTTTGTATGATGAGTTAAACATATAAAATTAATAGGCAGTAAAACAGTGGAGCTTTTGGTTTATGTCTGGACTAATGTTAATCGATGACGTCATCTATGTTGTTGTTTATGTTTTTCGGGGCTCAGCTGAGATCTCGATCCAGTTTCCGCTGCCGTAAGGTCCGTGCAGTGAACGCTTAGGAATAACAAAGAAGGCCAACTTGCAAAACCTGACCACATTGTTTGATGGTATGTTTGTTGTACTTGGGTTACATGCCCTCGTTACATGTCTATTTATCACATCTGGAAATTTTCCCTTTGCATTTGCTCTTTGGGTTCGTTTCTACGAGTACGAGGCGTTCACTTTCTCTCCCGATCTTGCAAACTTGCCCACATCCCCAGTCATCAAGACATCAGTGGCGTCGGTAAGAGAGTTGACCGTACAGCTTCCACCGTCTTTGACGTGCAAATCTTTGTCCTTGCTGCTGAGACCAAGCAGTATCAACAATGAGCGTGCACGTTCATGATTTTGTGTGGAAATTAAAGAATTATGACTTTGTCCCTTAGCCATAATGTTATCAACAAAGAACTAACTGGACCTAACATATGACCTTTCTATTTTTAGCCAGATCATGCAACATTGGATACCCAGCAATCTATGTAGCCCCGACCTCCGAGGATGGTCATTTTAGTGCTTGAATATCCCACTTGCAGCATTAGAAGTTTACAGTGTGGCTTCATGTTAAACAAAGTTACTGTAGTGTTGTATCTAGTTTAGCATAGTCTAAAGACTAAAGTCTAGGCTCTAGTGTAGATCAAGAAATACACACATGGTGACATGGCAGTGATACATTTCTGTCATTTCATTTCCTGTTTCCATAAAACTAACAGTGTCATAAAACTTAAGATTTTAGGAATTATTGATTGAACAGTGTAGGTCAGTAATGCTGCCAGGATACAGATAAAGAAACAGGTTATGTTGTACTCTTGGATGAGGGTTACTATGATTTTGAGAAAGGTTCAGTTGAGTTTAACTTCACATGTACCATTGTTCATCCACCAGTTATAAGTTATTCTGCTCTAATGCCCTGTTTTGCCATTTTACAGATACCAATCCGCATTCCACATATTTACAATCAGAAGTTGCAAGATTAGCAGCAGCGAAGTAAATTGAACCATGGGGGGTGCAGTGAGCTCTGGTCAAAACAATGATGAGCTCATAGACAACCTGAAAGAAGCTGATTATATCAAAACACCAGAAGTAGAACGAGTGTTCAGGATTGTTGACAGAGCCCATTACTACCTGGCCGAGTGCAGGGACAATGCCTACAAGGATCTGGCATGGAAGAGTAATACGCTCCATCTTTCAGCACCTTGCATTTACTCAGAAGTGATGGAAGCTTTGGAACTTTGCAAAGGAATGTCTTTTCTGAATCTAGGCAGCGGAACAGGGTACCTCAACACAATGGTTGGCTTCATGATAGGTAACTATCACCTAATTGACCTAGTATATAATTGCATCTACAGTTGGGTGGTGACTCACAGGGGCCTCTTTTTTACTGTTTCTGTAGGTTACTCTCTGCTGTGTCTTTGTAAAATTGGCTTGGTGGACACCATAGATACTTCTCAGAGAGAAAAAGTACTCTAACCGAACAAAGTGCTTATCCCCATCAAAAGGTTTATATTGTAAATTGTGATGACTGACAGCCAACTTCAAACCATAAATATTTATTGAGAGCAAAGTATATGTTCACTGGATAATGAAGGGGGATTTTTTTTTCTTGTGATGTACACTGCACTCGGATTATTAACAAGTGGCAGTTGAAATTATCATAAACGGCTGTCCTATCAAATCTGGATTTTTTTTTTTTTGGTATTTAGGAAAAGGAAGGTGTGGAATAGGAGATGTCATCCTCATGTGCTTCACCATTATACAACAGTCATATAAGCTGCTATATCTTGTGCATGTGTCCCTGACACTGAAATTGTCTATGAAAAATGCTCACACGCAAAATTTATACATTAAGCATCAAAATCCTTGTCTCCCAATACAGAATCAGCTAACTTGGTGACCTGCATTTTTGGCAGGAAATATGAATGAAAAGGAATGGAGAATGTAACAGAGTTTGTCAGATGCAAATGGGATGAACAAAATGGAGTTTGTTGGTCTCAGCGATGTTGGGAACAGAACACAATTAGCAAATCTGACACTGAACAGGAAATGGAACGGAGTTTGCCGTGTTTTGTGGTCATGCCGATCTCTGTTGCTTCATAGAGCTCAGTGTGCACTTTATTCACACAGCCAGATAAATTAGTTGAACACAACAGAGTTTCAGCTACCACTGAATCACATCATTTCAGGTTATGGAAGACAGTATTTTGTAGAGATAGGAAAAATCACTGAGAGCTGCATTCAAGAAGATAACAGTATTTCGAGGGGTGCCTGCGCAGAGACCATATTGTTATATGAATTATATAATGGGGTTAAGGCCTTTGCGCAGGCACCCCTCTTTCATAATTTGTGTGTTCAGTTTACCCTAGGGTTTGCTGATATTTCTCCACAGGTCCATATGGAATCAACCATGGCATAGAGCTCCATGCTGAAAATGTGAAATATGCAAATGAAAAGCTGGAGGAATTTATACAGACGAGTCAAAAGTTTGATGACCTGGAACTATGCGAGCCACACTTTGTGGTGGGGAACTGTCTGCATCTGGCTCCAGAAAATCGTCTGTACGACCGAGTGTACTGTGGAGCTTCCTGCCCCCCAGAACAGAAGGAAACGATTCAGAATATGATTAAAGTGAATGGGATACTTGTCATACCCGTGGGAGATCAGGTATAACATTTATGTCTTTAGATAAACATATGGTAGAGTTTTCCTTTCCTAAGGAGTATGTGCAAAAACTTTTTATTTCGGCAGAAGCATGTTTGCTCAGGTCAATATATAAAGAAGTATTTGCAATCAGAAGTCCGGCTGCTTATGACACGTTTGCATGCAAATCGTGCACTTTGTGATACCAAATTGACCTTCACATCATTTTCTGACTCTAAAACGAGGTGGGCCGTCATGGCATGACCACTGGAACCACCTAAAATTGGGTCTTGAAGATGCGAAAATAACGCAGACGTTTCCTGTGTTTATCTTAATTACTGTTAAGTGAGAAACAAATACTTTCCCATGTAAAAGATCTGTTGAAATCATCTGGAAACGATGACCAAATATTTTTTTTCACATTTGGTAGTGTTCTCCATAATGTAAACACGCATTATTATCTTTTAAAACTAATTTTAATTTTTGGAACACGCATTAGACCGGAACTTTTTTAGACTGGCATGTTGATGAAATTTCAGTTCAGCGATTTAAAACATAACTGATCGCTAAATGTCTATTTCAGAATACTCTAAAACGTTTTGTCTAAGTTTACAAAACGGTATTTCGCGACTTTAGATCAACATTAACTGCTTCCAATTGTAATCAAAAGAACACCCACCTTAAAAGATACCACGGGCGTTTCCATCTTAATGACACCGTTTGGAATGAATGAGTCACTATGTTGTCTTCTGTTCTAAGCCAAAGCAAATGTTCTGCATTGTTCAGTGGCAGTAAACTGTCAATTTTAAATTAGAAATCACACAATGTTGATCTGGTATTTTCATCTTGTTACTGCTTTTAATTTTCTTTGTTATTCTGCGTTCCTAGAGATATGTTTCTTTACACCTCGGTTTAAAAAGACGCGCTCATTTAAACAGCGAATTCAGGTCACAACATTGGCCCGCTAGTCATTGCTTCAGAAGCTGGTATTGGCCAAGGAAGGCATTGGGAGGGGGAGTCATGGTGTTTCTTTTTATTATCTACTTTTCATGCTGACTACACGGTGTAATGTTGCAGGGCGGGCGAGAGCAATTCTGTTCTCGATAACAAATACGAGCTGCGATAACAACCCAAAACAGTGATATGAAAGCTGTGCGTTCAGTTCAAAATTTTATTTATTGGATTCGTTAAAATATTTCCATGTTTTTGCATCAAGTATATTACGATATCATTGAAAATGCAATCCACAATTTATAACTTGAAGGTTCTCAGTATCCTATTCCCTTGGATTCAAAATTATTCGGTATCGAATGGATTCTGAGAGTGCTTTATCAGCTTAGCACTGCACTAGCGCTTGTAGTCTTGACGGTGTCACATTAATTTTTGCTCTTCAACATTGGCAAGTTAGGAACCAAAATTAAGTTTTGTATTCTTATTCATATAGTAAATATCATGTATCCCTTTTGTTTGAACACAGCCGTTGATGACTAAACTGCCAAATCACAAATTCATGCATTTTCCATATAACAGTCTAGATCTAATGATTAGATATAGAAATGAGTCCTTTCGTTAAAGAGCGATGCACATTTACCGTTCGAAAAAATTGACTGATTCAGTCCCTCACCAAACATTCAAAAGACACAAATAAAACGTAACAACACGTGAATTTTTTACTGCATTCTGTTCCTTCTTCACCGCGTTCTCAATGCTACTGATGTCAGCTTGTAATTTTTTCTTTACTAAACAGATATACTGGGGACAAAAAAAGAATCGCTGGCTGAAAGAGAACAAGAGGTCAGAAGAAAAAAAAAGCAAGACGCAAACTGGGTGGAAGTAATTGCAATCTGTTATTCACAAATCATAAATATTCACGTGATCTCAGAATATGGCCTAACAAAAAAGAAAAAGAATACATTTTAAGAAAGCTGGTTGTAGACATCTCATAGTATAGAGTAGCAGATTTTCTTCCGTTTCCCAAATATGTGAAATGTCTTCTAAGGTCTCACCGCAAGAAAAATCTGTTATCAGAGAACAATATTCCATATTACACAATCATGTCCAAAAATATTTTTATCATCGAAGCTCAACAAAGAAGAAAGACAAACGGAAGGAAGGTTTTCAGAATCTAAAGAAGCAGGATCAGAACACAGAGTCAGAGCCAACAAAAAGAAGGACAGCCGCCAACCACATAGTCGGTCCATTGGAAAAACAAGAACCAGACGTACTTAAGACTCATACGTAAGAAGCCTCATGCTCTACTTGTCAACCTACAGCTTTTTAAAACAATTTTTGTGGTTTATGGAAATACAAGCCTAGAGGGGAGAAAAGGGGTGCGGAGTACTTGGGTTGAAGCAATTGCACTACTATAACATGTAGTTCTGCATATTGCCATATCTTTCAATGAATTAAGAAGTATGGCAATGTTTACAGCAGATGATGTGATTGATACCGCTGCCAGGTACCACAAGACTTGTTACGCTTGTAAAGCTGCAGAAGATAATATGAGTAGACTTAACACTGCTGTGAGACATACTGAGTTATACACTTATTCACAACCCTGTCAGAATTACCCACTTTCAAATCGGATTTCAGGTCTGTCGGCACACAGAAAAAAAAACTGTCGTTACAATGTCCAAAATATATGGAAACTATCCACAAAAGAGGGTAAAGAGTGCAACCCCTGAGAAAATCGTTCTCAAAACTACACAGCTCTTACGACAAGAGATAAACTAAATGCCGTTTAGCCGTAACCAGAGTGAGGAAAAAAAATGGATTTATACAGTCTTTGGTCAGCTAATCATTCACCTTCTTCTGTCCATACACATAAACTTTATTTTGTCCATGACCTTTGTTCATGATGGCTTTCACAGACCAGTGTCTGCACCAATCTCAGGTTACGGACGAGCATGTTTTGTTCTAATTTTCACAGATCTGCTTGTACTCTTTAGAGACAACTAAACATTAGAATGATATGGGTGCCAGCATATACCTGCGAAGCGACCTTGGAGGGGAAAAAAATGCCTACCCCTATGTACTTTGGATTAATGATATTTTTAGAGACCTCACTTAAAGAAGAGAATGTCATTTGGACCTCCTGCATGAACTGATTTGGGATATCAAATGACATTTACAAAGTCTATTTTAACTTCTTTCAAGAGATGAGTGGTATGCCCTCCTGAAGTGCACACAATAGTATGTGTCTTTACACAATGGTATCGTTGATAATAAAAACCATAATCCTGAGTAGCCGAATTCAGCAGATGAAATTTCGGACGACTGTGCAACTTTGGAGAAGCAGACCGACATTCAAAACTCAGACATGACTTCCGATTCTTACAGGTTTGCTTTTTTCTGTCATCACAATCAGTGAATAATAACAGAAGAAATGGAAGTTAAACCTGTCTCGAATAAGCAATAGGGTGTTAGGCCATGGGTGATCACTGCTCACAACTAGATCTTACTACTATGGCTAGTTTCAAGTCGGTCTGCCTCATGAGTTTGCTCAAACATTTAGAATATTGTAAGTGCAAGCATTTTGCTGCAGTGTTATATGCATTGGAAACTTTTAGTGCCGGTGGGGCAGAATCCCGTCATAACACTGACCAGCCTGTTTACACAATAACAGATATATGCTTATAAAGATGGCAGAATGATTGGTATCTGGCTTAGCCCTTTTTTGAATTGAGCGGTTTTATTTTTGCTGAACTAATGAGTCAGTAGAAAATGCATAAGTTGAAAGTCTCAATATACGCCTTTGTGACGCACCTGGTCGACGCAGATATAAAGTGTTGCAAGTCAATGGAAAGGGCTTGTTTTACCTTGTTTGAAAAATAGTACCATTAGGTCAAGCGGTATTCATTTTGCTGAGTTAGAGAGGCGGTTGTACAGTGGGGTAACTGAAAATTTCAGTCCGTCATAGTGCCTCGTCTAGCCATCAGAGATATCAAGTGTTGCAGATCACTGGAAAGGTCTTGTTAGGCTCTGTTTAAAAATATGTATCATTACATTAAGCGGTATTGATTTTACAGAATGCTAAGGGTTTGAAAACTAGTATTTTACTTAAACAAAGAAGGATCATTACTGACGCCTACCTGCCACAGGAGGGTTCTGCCAAGGTGGGCCCACCTCATTTTCGTTATCACTTGGCATAAGGAACCTGTTGTAAAAGCAGTATGTTGGTATCAAAAAGTGCACGATCGATGTAACATCCTCTCCCACTACAGGTAACTGTGTAGAACAGAAGTGTCTATCCGCTGGTGGAGTCAAAATGTGGTTTGCCATGAGGGTAAACATCACCTGCAAAGTTACTCTAGCAGACATACCTTTTTATTGGGATCACTTGAATACAAAAGTGTCCCCAACCCCCATCTGATAAGAGAAGGCACCTCTGGTCTAGAAGGTTGAAATCGCTGGGAACGGCGTAAGGGGTTCGGATTACCAGAATTCGATTGACAATTTTAACCAGGAAAATACTTGTATAGCCATGGTATTTTGATTTATCGTCACACCATCTCAAGCGCACGGGGAAATTATACTAAGGTCACTCCTTCCAACCTGGCTTTTTTTTTTTTCTAAGTTTGTGAGCCCTGAACAAGGCCAAGGCCGTTTGGATTGAGGGTGTATGAGTAGCGGTAGCCATGAGGAGGCCTGTTAGAAAAAAAAATTTCACCTCCTCATCGTTCCCTTTCTCTCTCTCTCTCGTACCCCCCCCCATTCTGTGCCACAGAGCTAAGTGTGAGCTATACTCAGCTTTTGGCGCCAGTAAGTCAGGGTGAGTTCAGACAAGAAGAAAAGCACAAACTTTTCGAGTCAAGACTTATTGGGGTGGTTTACTGCTCTAGTTCTTTCTCAAGTTTGATTTTCCTACAAATATATATTTTAATAATTTGATGCATGCTCGCATTGTTTTTTTGGTTTTTTTATTTGGCATTTCAGTCAGTGTTTAAAAGCTTGATAGCGCCTACCCCGTAGAGATCTATTGTTACCATTTATTCTGCTGCAGTTTATTCTTAGTCACAAAAAGTTTTTCCTTGCTTTTATACTGATATATGGTGAGATTAGTGTTGCTTGTGGGGTATTTTCGCAATCAATAAATGATAGATGGTCTTCCAGATTTTCTTTGATCACTAATACTATAGAGCTGCAGTTCAGCCTGTGTAATATTCTGGCAATTTCATCTTTGACCATTTAAACCGGCATCCTTTGGAAGAAATAATGTCTTGGTAAAAGTGTAGAAAAGTTAATGTGTGCCTAATGCAAATTTTAGATGCATGATATACATGCTACCTTTAGAAGCACAGTCTTGGGTAATTATACTGTAAAAAGAAGTTATTTAGTACAAATAAGTATTTATTGCAAGAATATTTGTTAATGGTTAGGTCAGCTATTATAATCCTTGTTTTTGCAGCTGCTGAAAATCCGACGCATCAGTGAGACTGAGTTTGCCTCAGAGAGTGTGTTGCCAGTTTCGTTTGCGTCTCTTGTCTTGCCAGCACTAGGGCAGAATAATGTGGACCCAATAGTTTTACGTAAGTATTCTGGGAAGATATTCCCGCACTAGCTGACACTCTAAAAAAGACTATGAAGAGTAATATTTTTTATGTCTTTGTACTGACTGAGCAAAGATGAATGAACAGATATGATATGAGAACTTTGAATTACTTAACTGAGAACTGATAAAATTACCCCACAGTTTTTAATTGCCAGTTTTCACAAGTGCAGATGAAGTCCTAGTCTGTGCCTCGTCCCTGCAAAGTGGAGTAGAGAGCTGCAGGCAGGGAGGGTACTGCTGTGCAGATCGTCCAGTCTCCTAACACCTGGCACTCCCTTCCATCATTTTTTTTCACTCTTTGAACTTCCTTTAGCCTATTCCAATTTATTTTAGGGGAGTAAGGGCCTTGCATGGTGGATCGATCTCAAAGATCTGCACAACGCATTTTCTGTATTTAATGTCTGTGATGGTACAAGAACCATTATGCATTTCTTACTGGTTGTTGACTGACAATCTCCCTACATTTTTGAAAGAGATTGGAAAGCAGTGTTTATATTTAGTAAAGGAGAAGGAAGGTTACCCAGTGGAGATTTAGAGCTACCTCCATTGTATTTTTAAGCCTGAAGTGCAAAATCTGGAGCATTACGTCTGATGTTTCATGCCTTTGTTGACATTGTCTGTACAGACTGATGATTGAGATCCCATTGTTATTAGGCATGGCTGTGTTGGCAGCTCATTTCATTGAGGAGATTTTCAGTTTTTTTATTTTACATGTTTGTCTTGATGTTAAGAAGTTGGACAAGCCTTACATAGAATTAGCCAACTGTAATTATCATGAAATTACTGTGTATAAAAAAAAATCAATAATTTCTTTTTGCATCTTTTCTTTACAGCTGATGTGAATCCGTTATCACTTCAGTGTATCTGTCGTGTGGCAATCCGCACTGCTATCAGGGAGACATTTGACTTCAATCTCCCACCAGTGAGTGCAACGGTCCATGTCAGCAAACCCAGGGGCAGCAAATACCACAGATGTTTCCGCCATGAGGGTGGTCGTTATCCTCTTAATATTTTACCCACTGCTCAGGGTTTGATGATAATGGGAGCATTTGATCACAGTGATGACGAAGATGACGATGACGATGATGAAGAGGATGCAGATGCCAGTGAGCCTAGTGATGACACTATTTTTGATCTGGACCGGCAGTTACGTCGTCATGCATCAGAGTTACGCAGAGCTAGAGAGAGAACTTTAAGGACTGACACGCATGAGAAAACAGAAGAAGTTGACTCTGATCTGTCAGAGGGTGAGGAGGAGGATGAAAGTGTGGTGCAAGAGGAATCACAGACAAAGGATGTCAATGGAAATAAGAGTTCCTCCTCAGCATGCGATCAGGGCAACGGGGTCGACTTGATGGACAGTGAGGATGGAACATCTTTGGACAGTGTAGATAAAAAGGCAGAAGGGCAGGTGAATGGTAGACCAGATGGAGAAGGAAAGACGAGGAATGGGAATGGAGTGAGAGGAACTAAGAAGATATCAAGCAATAACACCTCGTCAGGAGGGGGAAACAATCATGCTGCAAGTGCCTCAGGACTTTCTTACAGTAACCCATATGAAAGAATTGCGGATAGAATCCTCACCATTATGGCCCCAAGGAGAGCTGCCGAGTCCACTGCCAAGGTGTGGAGAGCTAACGTGCGCAAGTCATCATGTGAGGCAGTTACCTCTGAACCCTCTGATGATGATGTGACAGTGTCAGATTCAAGCACGCATTCTCCAGCTATTCAGGTAACTCCAACAGCTGGAACTTCCTCCCAGCCACGTGCCATCAAAGAGTCATACAGCACCAGTGCTGACACCTCTGAGACTTCTGGATTTGGCTCTCTTGGAGATGATGCCCTGCACATCGGCTCACAACAGTCTGGACTTGGATCACTTGGTTCACAGCAGTCCGGACTTGGATCACTGAAAGATGACATGGAAGTGATTGCAGTTGAGGACTTCTTACCAGCTTCCTCCATTCCAGTCACAGATAACAGTGGATCACCATGGTCCAGGTCCTCTCGGGGGGATTCTAGTGTGGACAATGATAATCCAGGCACTGATGGAAATGAGAGTGCAGATGCTGGATGGATGGATATTGAGGAGGATGACGAAGCCAGTGATGACTGCACCAGTGATGATGACAAAGAAAGAAAGAGAACCACCACAGACGCCAAAGACAAAGGCACGGACAGCAAGACCGAAGATGAGGATGAAATGGTAGATGAAGATGATAATGATCATGAAGATGAGGATGATGATGATGATGATGATGAAGAAAACTCCAAGCTCTCTCCACGAGGTCCAGATTTTTCAGCGTACCTTAAAGCCAAGGTTGAGACACTCCCCATTCCTAGCACTCTGAAAGCTTTTATCCTCCACTATAGATAAACCTATCAGATTGTCACTTGCCCACTGTTAGAGATAAATTGTTTTCCTTGTTTTGACTTCATTGGAACCCTGTGCTTCTTATGTATTTATGTGCACGTAATGCATGCAGCATTTTCAGTCCTCAGAACGTTGGTATTTAACACTTGGATGGGAACCACAATGTTGTATTGTGTTTAAAGAGTAGAACATTCAGCGTCATCTTTGTTCTATGCAATAGATCATTTCAAAAGAGTGCATTTAGAGAGAGACAGGACACTTTTTTGGAGAAGTGAGGCAGTAGGAGATCGTCACAGGAAGATTCCGTCGTCTAGCAAAGTGTTTTGGCCCATAACACTCATGACTCCCAAATGTTACTCTGTTGTTGCCAAGTAGGGAGTCCCGTCAAAAAGACAATCTTAGCATTTAAATTCTAACTCTTTTAAAATCTATGCCCTTGTTTAAGGCATGTATACTTAGAGTTTTACAAACCTGAAGTCCATTTTTCATAGATGTGATGAGATCAAGGAAAATGATCAGTAAAAACAAAACTGAATTATTTCTCATCTTGAAACTGGATGCCTGAATTTAACGTCATCATTTATTCATCCACAAGAAAATGAATATTTGATCCAATGGTTGAGTTTGCTTAGCAACCATTTTACAAAATATTTTGCTCGGTTATATCACAAATTTCTGACAAGGAAAGTTTTGTGTTATGCCTGCCTCATTCATTTATGCATAGTACTAGGTCACTGTGATACGACAGACGTAGTTGTGACCTACAGCTCGGCTTGTTTAATTGGTTTTTAATATGTGCAGATCTGTGCAGCAGATAATGAAGAAAGTGAGAAGCTTCTTGTGAGATGTGAATCCAGGAGGGTTCAGTTTCCAAAATAACAGAAGATTGTTGCTGAACAAGTGTGTCAAGATGAATTGCTGCATGCACAACATGTTCAACATGTGATGGGGATTCTTCTGAAACTCTCATTTAGATGAGTGTGTAATCTTTCTTTCATGCAAATGTTTTCTTGTATATATAAGAGATGCAGAATGATCAGTCTCTTAATGCTTTATGGCCAGGTTATCTCTGAGGTGGTGCAACATGACCTAATTGTGCCAACGAAGTTGCCTGACTTAGACTATGGCCAAAAATTAATCCAGCTCAACATGTTACCTCTGAGCTCAAGCATTATTCTGAATGTCAGAAAAACAAAATTTGCAGCTTTCGTTTTATTGTTGTTGTTTTTTTTTTCATGCAGTAAAGAAAAGCTTTAATCATGTGAGCCTTTTTCATATTTTTCTGACATGCCAGGATAATTGGGAAAGAGGGATTCTGGAAGCTGATGAAAATAAGATCAGTGACTATGTTGGTGTTTTAGTGTTAACAGGTTGCACATTCTTGTGGCATAGATGATTTCCTTTCACAGCCTGTCGCAACTCATTCAGAACAGTGGATGGTATACAGTATTGAGATGTCCAGACAGAAAAAGTCATCTCAGGATTTCACATGCAATATACTGTAATAACCATTTGATGTGAGGTATAGATAAATCTTAACTGTACATTTTCTGTATCTTTTTGTACATACAATACCTAAAAAGCTTATGGATCGCTTTTGTCCTTTTTTCCTTTTTTTTTCACTTCTAGACTGTATATATTGCTAATGTAAATTTTGTACTTTGTAACAAATTCAAACTGACTGAGTCTTTCAAGCTGGTACCAGAGCGCATTATGTACTGGCTGCCCGGTGGATGTGTGCATGATCACATACTGGTATAATATCAGTGGGACTCCTCACAGTAGCCTGCAACACGAAGACAGCTGTGTACTGTAGCTGTCCCATGACTCTTGCCCTCATTCACCTTTAGATTCTGTAAGAGCAGTGCCTGTTTTCTGGAAAGTTCTTGATAAGTCCCTCTTCCACAACCAGAGTGTGCTCAGAAAAATATTACTGTACGCCATGTTTGTGTTAAAAAGGTCCTGCTGTGGCTTTCTGGAACACAGGTGCCTATAGCATCAAGCTACTCTAAGACATTTTTTTTTTTTTTTTTTACAAGAGTCTAATTTTGTGAGCCCTAAATGACAGTTTTCTCATGTGGGTATGAGGGTAAAATTCTAGAGCAATCCAAAGTGACTTATTGGACTGCTGATGAAAGGTATTTGACCATCATTCTTTGTTCTGATAGAGAAACATAATAATGTCCAAATAAGGAGAGGTCGTGACTGGATAATATATATTTGCATTTCCCTTGAGAATTAGTGCCTCCCATACATATTTTTACTAGTTATAAGCCCTTTCAAAATATTTTGAAACAGAATCTTTGGTTTTTTTTTAAGTTGTTGTGGGAAGTACCTTTTTCCAAGTGAACTCTACTTGCGAAATTGGCAAAAATTAATTCCTCAAAATTGAAAATTAAAAAATACTCTTGTGCAGTTTTTCTTGTTGCGAGTAGTACTACTAGTAGTGATAAGACTTCACAGCATGACCGTCACTGCTGGAAGCTAAAGGTGTGAACTGAATCCCCAAGTCCCAAGTTATCATGCTCATATCCTAAACCAAGTGCCAAGATCACAAACACAGATAAATATATTTTCATGTATATACATTGTGTAAAGTTTGTTGTGCAGAGCCTGTATGCAGCCAGAATTTTGTACATGGAATCAGTTTTATGATTTATTTGTGATACCTTTGGTACCTTCCACCCCCGAGCTGCTCTTTCATGGAGGAGAACTATATGCACCATTGATATTCAGAGAGACTGACCAGATAGGATTGGGATATTGAATTGGCTGCACAGGCCTACGATTCACATAGGAGTGCTGCATGAGAGCCATTTGGGTTTACTGTTCAGAATCCAACACGCCAAAGGAGGCCAAAACTCATGATGTGAAGGATACAGAAACCTTGGCTGGATACGATAAAAGAGTCCACAGGTTGATGAGTGACATATGGATCTTTCAGTGGAACTTCCTCACATTGTACCCCACTGGACACTTATGCGGCTAAAACCTGATTTGATGTAGATGTGTATAAATTATACCAGGTAATCAAGAAAATACTTTTCTTGAGCTCAAAGTCCAATAAATTCAAGAGTTTCAAAGAAAATGGAAGAGAAAAAAAAAACTGAACACTTTAATAGGCAGGTATGATATATTTTTGTTGCATATCTTATTGGGTCAGATATGATACTTTTGTCACAAAAGTGTCAAAAAAATGGTGTGCCATGCCCAATGTATCAGTTTCCATCTGACGCCTTGACGCATCGGAGATGTAGTTTGGTAGATTTCTGTTTTTAATTTGTTTTAAATGTAAATAAAGATCCTATATAATATGCCTCTGCTAATGCGCATCAAATTTCAGCTACATACAATTTGAATTATTGAAGTTATTAAATTTTGGCTCTGGTTGCATTTACCGCTCTGTAGAACTGCCAAGAGGAAGACATGTTTCAGAGGTTCTCCTCATAATTTTGATCATCTCAGTCTAACAAGTTTGACACAAGACTTGGGTTAAGGCATCCAGCAGTGAAGATATCCACTACACTTCTTATACCAGCTGGTGAATTGCATGACATAGGATTGAAGTCTGATGCCAATCGTTGGATATTGGTCATTAAAAATTTATACCCGGAGAAGACTGGTTGAGATGACCCAGCTCTGTCACTTGTCAGTCAAACCGCCTAGTTGATGATACCTATGTACTCAATTACCACATTTAATTTTGTCTTTCTTTACAAAGATTTATTCACTTTTGCAGCTATATTGTTTTTCTTGTATAACATCAGCAATCCCGTTGAATATTTGATAATGTATATGGGCCCTTGTAAACTTATTACATAGCATGTATTAGCCATCAAAGCTTTGGTCAAGTGGAGGATAGGAAATCACTGAGATCATGATCAGAACACACAAGTGACTTGTACTGTGATTGTGGCTTTTGTGCTTTGATCGTGACACCAGTGAAATATTCAACTGTTGATGGAGTACATGAGATACTCTACCAGTTTGGACCAGAGTGGTTCAACTCTTTAATGGGAAGCTTGATGCAAGTCATAGGCTTTGATAGAATGATTTAGTCCAGTGTGTGAGTTCTAGGGTTAATTCATCAGCCCTACTGCATTTCTGTGCTTGACAGTCAATTTTAGATGATATGGTTTGCAGATGGCTTCCGACAACCACCTCCCCAAATATTATCCTTGTCATTTGTCAGATGTATCTTCACCCTAGGTAGTCAGTTTCCATTTCAGCCACTCTGTGTCAGAATAGTTAAGGTATTACAGACTTAGAGTGTTGTCTCCTTTGTATCATGTACATAGACAGATTTTGAGATTTAATATTGGGTGATGGTCAGCCATCTTGTTTTCCACGTACCCATCATGCATTATTAATATGTTACACATTTTTTTAATATGTTTGTGTTGATACCTGTTCGTCAGATGACCCGGTCAATAAATGTCTGTCCATGTTCATGCATAAGAAACCAAAGCCAAGGCTGCAGCTGGAACTTAATGTTGTTTGTAAACTACTTTTCTGTTAGCTAAATCCCTGTTGTAGTATGATTTTCCTGATGTAAAGATTGTTTCCTGGGATGCTGGATTCTTGAGTGTTAAGACTGGAAGTCCTTTTAGGACCATTCCGGTAAACTTTCTGTAGGTTACTGTCATCTTTTCTGGCTGTTGAATGAATCCATTTATTTCAAGCACATAGTCTCTTAGTTTAGGCAGTCAAAACATGCAGTAATTTCCACATCTACTGTACACCTCAACTGCATCAGAGTGGGACTGATGCCCAACCAGTGTGGGAAGATTCACACTGACTTTGTGGAACTCCACACCACGGAATTATTCAGCTAAAGAGTGCATGAGTTTAAAACTAATGATATATGACAATTGAAGTAACAGAAGCCATTAGATGAAGCCAGATTATGGCTTTTCCAATAATGTTTTGTCTTCTTTCATTGTTGCATCTTTATATTAATTTCAAGATACTTATTGTAGTAAGTGTTCTTTATCATTGAAGTCTTTACAGCTTGATTGAGTGTACGGTGCCAGGTGGACGATAGCTTCTTTATCTCCCTTGAGCATCACAGACGACAGTAATAATCCAGCTGCCATTTTACAGAAGAACACGAATAAAAACAGTGGAATTTGGTAATAATGGGGCCAGTGGGACTTTTACATGTACCAGTAATACCATGCTTGATCGTTCACATATTGGGCTATGAAGACAAGGAGAGTAATGTGACTTGTATTCTCATGCCTCATGTGTAAACAGTATGTTGATGATACTACTAACCTACCTGCAATCACCACTGATGTAACATGCAGCAGCTCAGATAGTCTTTTCATATTGAACAATATCAGTGGTAGGTGATAGCTGGAGCTCACAGTCACAGTGCTGACCTTACTGGCTTGCACATGTGATGTTTTGCTAGTTAATGATGAGGTGCTGTCATGCCAGTAAAAAAACAATAAAGGCAGCTTGATTTTACCCATGAATGGGCTGTCAGTACTTTCACAGCAGCTTCTCTGAAAACCATAAATGTCTGAAACATATAATTTATAAGGGTGCCCAGCTTCCAATCCCTAGACTATACCGTGTGATTATGTTCTGATTGTGCAGTCAGATTTTTTGACAGTGTAAATATACTGTGAAGAAGAACACTTAATATTACCGTCTGCCATGTATTGACAGAATCCTTACTGAGAAAAGAACAGGAAAAGAAGCATAACATTGTTCTTGGTACATGTATCTGTTATGGTGGGAATGTCCTAGACTGCTTTTTGTAACATGTCCCCGTCCGTTTGTCTGTGTTCCCTTGATGATGTCTTTACTCTGAGATGGATCAGTCAATAAAAGTACATCAACTACATTCACTGTCTTGAGCATGGTTTTGTTGTTGTTGTTGTTATTGTTATTATTGTAGAAAGGAGACGTTTGGGGCAAGGGATGGAACAGAGTGTGTTGAGACAATTTCTTATTCAGAATTGCTATGCTGTCTGTTTTCTCATGTTGGCTGGCGGATGGTAGGTAGTTGGTAGGATGAGTGTCATGATAACATTTAACGTTTCTAAAGTTTATAAACACCATCCATGTATTTTGTTGCTTGTTGAGCAGATAGTCAAGTGCAGTCAACCAGCTCACAAGGTGTAATGTAATGTGATGAGATAACAATAGTAGAGGAGGCTGCCAAGTTGGTCATACATGATATGCAAAAGTATGCATTTATCGCAAACGTCTTCTGGGGATTGGGAAGGGGTCATGTAAGACCACTTCACCAACTCACTGTTAGTAGTTACAGGCCTATAGTTTGATCTGGAACAGACACCTTAAGCTCTCTCAGAATTTTAATAAAACAAACTCAGTACCAAAAAATGGATACTGCCTGTCAAGTGGCAAAAGCTAGAAATACAGTAAAATTCGTCCAAGAGAAATATGAAATAGTACAGTTGTCAATTAAAAATCATTCTGAGTTAAACATTGAAAAAACATTTTTCTGTTAAAAGGCCTTCTTTAGGGAATATTTAACCATTTAAGTCCCAGGAGCAGAAGTGCAGTACCATAATAAAAATATTTTATATTTATTTAGATGTGCATATGTATAAAGTAAACTGGCTTAGCTGAAGACAAACCCAAAGAAACCTAACTGATATGTATATATTTCTTTAAGAAATAATCATCCATTACTAAATAACAAGGATAGATACTCCACTCCTTGTGCCTTATACGGTACCGTGGGTCTTAGAGGGTTTAAAAAACAAAAAGAACAAAACTTACATTCACAAATAAAATCATCTGCCAGCCTTCAACCTTATCTTATAGTGCTGACCCTTAGCTCAGGGTCACGCGCCCAGTCAAATTTGATCTGGTCTATTATATATATCGCTACGAGGTATTTCCCAGACGATGATATTTTTCGGCAATCTTTGGTTATTTTAATGTTTTCGTATAATTACGGTAAAACCAAAATCTCTTGTATTAGAAAATATAAAAGGATTCATAAATATGCCAGATAAGAAAGACAATTCAAATAACTTAAATATTTACAAAGAGCTTTTTCGTTGGTTATTTTAAGGTATGGGCTATTTATTATCCCGACTAGGCCTATGGAGCAATTTTCTACGTTCTTATTCTCAGTTTCCCATCCTTTTCCAGTGAAGTATTTCTATTATATTCAAGCAATCTGTAGGCATTCCTTCGCAGCTTATAAAGACTTGACCAACACTTTTAAAAAAATCTGTCATGGTAACTAAAAACGAAAAGAGAAATCAATGTGTGACCATATTTCCTAAAATAGGTGGTTCATTGAAAGTTATACTATAGACTATGTCTATGAGCATTGCCTGTCTACAGTTACTGCTGAATAACCTGTTGACCCGTCACATAGGTATCAAAACTGCATTGCAGTCTAGGCATCTGGCTGGTGATCCACATTGCCGACTTAGTGGCCGATGCAGCGGCTCATTGAACTTTCACTCTCACAGTCTCTCATTGTCACATCGATCATATCCGGAAGGCCCACAGTGTCGACCTTTGAAATTGCGTTCACATAACGTCAGCCAGACGCTTTTCAAAAGACCCAAATCCACTCAGACCTTCATCAAGAACCAGGCCTCCCAGACAGCCATGGCAGCAAGGAATGTAGCACATGAACAGAAATTTGATTTTTTTCTTGTACTGGACTTTGAAGCAACATGCGACAACAATCAGAAATTAAATCCCCAGGTATTTAGTATCTGTATAGTCTAGATACAGACAGTGTGTGGATTGCTAGTAAAAACTGCAATTCTTCTGCACACAACTTGGCACTTGTGTGCTTACAGCATTACAGTATTATTGATTACTAGACTAGTCAGTCAGCAAGAGCACATCATGTCTTGATGAATTATCAGTTGTATCTGTGGAAACTAAAGACTATAGCTGATCTAGGTATGCTGATTCTACTATCTAGATCTACCATGCATTTAATAATAGCACACAGAAAATGTGGCCCCATGCAAATTCTTAAGAGATGAACTTTACACATCTATGGTGAGATTTAATAATTACATCTAGAAGTAATCTTCTTCTCATGTATGAAGAATTTTTTTATTGAAAAAAAAAGGTGCAGGGGGNGGGGGGGGGGGGTTTAAAGATAAGAATAAATGTGGATCACAAGTTTGAACAAAGATGTGAAATAAGCACCCATTTTCTCCTGCATAGCTGTACTGACTGGCTTTCTCATTCTGTCATTGAAGCAGGATCAGGATATATATTTTGTGTTTCTTAAGACACTGTCTTTGAGAGTCAAGAGGTACATGAAATTCCATTTTCAGAAACTTTCATTTACAGGTAAATGAAGGACAGAATTGTTCTTAGAGCTACAGATGTTGGTTTGCCTGATTGTTTTTTCTTGGAGAATTTCTAAAAATCTATACATTTTTGGTTGACCAGATTTTTTGTAGATTAGTCTGACTCTGAGATTTAGATACCATAACATTTGAATGACTGAACGAAACTGGTGTAGACTGGTTTTCAGAGATGTGTCTTTACTCATTATAATATTCTTGAGACATCACAGTAGGAACAACTTCTTACAATCAACTCTCCTCTATTGCAGCTCCTTGGAAGCATAGAAAAGATAATTTTTAAGCAGAATTCTGATGACCCAGTGTCATTTATAAAGAAAATATAGTGTTTATAAATTCATCAGTAAATGTTGTGATTGAATAGGTTTCTTATAATCTATTAACATAAATAGAGAGTACAGAGGATTCTCTAGTGTCACCTAAGAAAATGTTTTGATTAAGAAACGGTCACAGTTATGTGGACAACGATGATGTTGAGTTGAGGAGATGACTGCTTCCAATCATCGAGATGGTGGGTGATGAGAGAGAGAACACGTTGCAGTAATGTTAACATGCGGAGAGCTGTCATTCATTTTTTTTTTCCCTCTATAAGGAAATAATTGAATTTCCAGTCCTCAAGGTCAATGCAGCGAACCAAAAAGTTGAATCCACATTTCACCAGTATGTCTCCCCACAGTACCATCCTCAGCTGACACCATTCTGTACCGAGGTGAGTGCCATAGGAAGTCATTTACACTTTGTATTCACTGCAGCTTTGCCAGTTCAAGGACCTTTTTCTGAGAACACATAGTTTTAGGTTTCATCTGTGCAATGTAGAGGCTAATGAGCTCATGAACAAAATGATGAAGTGAACAGATTAAGCATTGTGAAAGGGATTTGCTGTTATCCTAGCAGAATCATCATCTCTTTCTCTCTGACTCCCCCATTCCTTCATCCTATTACACCTTCCCCTCCTCCCCTTCCCCTTCCTCCAACTCCTATGTCCCACTTTAAACTGCCGCATCACTCAGTTTCTCCCCAAATTGTTCTCTGCTCACAGACATGCCAAATGTCACTAAACCAGCCCAGCAGAGGTCTGTGACTGACCCTTCTTTTCCCTCTGGAGATTATCTTCAGGGCAAGGCATTTACTTAGCTATGTAGCAAAGATTATTTGTAAATGTATGTTGATGAGATCAAACACATTATCAAATAAACAGTGTCCTTCTTACAGCTGACAGGTATTATTCAAGATATGGTTGACAACCAACCTCACCTGCCTCAAGTCCTCCAGGTTAGTTCGGCTTCTGTTTCTTTGTCCTGATACCACAGGTAAATAATCAGGAATGTTCTTGATAGGTTTAAGTCTATGATTGTTCCATTGCTATCAGTCTTTTCGTTTACACTCATTCATTCCAGGAGTGGGAAGTGTTTGTCAAAATTATCATTACAAAATTAGTCAGCAAGTGATGGGTAAAATATATTGAACAATCTTGTTTATCTGGACAATGTTTTACATACTGTAAATGCTGTGGATGCTGTGAACAAGCTATTTCTGTAATCCATTCCTCAGAATGAAATTTGATAACTAGATGCATTTTGAGGATCATTTCTCTTGTCCTACTCTTAGAATTTTGATCAGTGGATGCTGTCAGAGGGTTTATTGGAACCAGATGTTAAAAGTATATTTGTCACCTGCGGGGACTGGGATCTTAAATCAATGTGAGTAGTGAGTGTAGTACTTGTAACAGTAGTGATTTTTAGCCACTTTTCTAATATACAGTACTATGTACTATGTAATATTTTTCTTAGTAACTTTAATATATATATACATCAGTGTAATGGTTTTGGTAGCAGATATATATAAAGTACATTCAGTCAACATTATTGTTACCATTGAGGTGAAGAAGGGGGAAAGTGGAAATTTCAAAGTCTCAAAGCTTTAAGAAGTATGTATGTTAATCTGGGTGGATACATTCATTCTGATATTTGGTAACAGGAAGATGCACAAGACAGCTTTGGTTGCTTAGTTTCAAATCTGGTCATACCTTGCATGCCAGGCTGCAGCTGTTTCGTTACAAGATTATTCTTACCATGACCATGTCAGAGGTCTCTTGAATTGATTCTATAGCAGCAGATCATATTATTTGTGGTTTACTTGTTGACAGAGACAACATCATTGCACTCTGAACAGGTCCATATATATTCTATACCCCAATTCAAAAGCCAGCAAAGAGTCTTCCTGCTGATTATTTCTACTCTTGTCTGTGTAATCTTCTTGAACTTCTTGCAAGTTTGCATCTTCTTCTCTCGCCCTTCCATCTGCCCATTTCTAAAGTTTTTTGTGAGAAGTAATGCTCTTTTCATTCCTTCTCCTTTTCCTTCCTACATGTCAGATCTGCTGCTAAACATTTATATATCTGCTGCTAAGCTTGTTATGATCTCAAGAATTTCTTTGATTGTGTAAGATCCTCAGTGATTCATGCAGTTTATGTCAACTTCCCCAGGTTACCTAAGCAATCTGCCGTATTGGATCTAGCACCCAAATATTATTTCAGAAAGTGGATCAACATCAAGAAGGTAAAAAATGTTACATAAAATCTTTCTTTCCAAATATCTTAACATCTTAGTTTGGCCACTGGCCAGTCTTACATGGAAATTCTTGTGTTACTTTTCACTTGCATAAGAAAATTAAAGAATAGAATAAAGAGTAACTTGTTATTCAATAGGGTTCTAAAAAAAGGTTCATAGGTGAAATCTGTTTTTGTGATACTTAGATCAAGACACTGATATTATGTGTATCATAAATATGACTGTGGGTATCACTTTGTTCCTTCCAGTCCTATGCTGATGTTACAGGGACATTCCCTAAGGGAATGATGGACATGCTGAGACAACTCAGTCTGAAACATGTTGGACGGCATCACAGTGGCATAGGTGAGAGCACTGGTCTCATGTAGACAGTGAAACCTGTCTTCTGCGGTCTCTAATGAGAGACCCCTTCCATTCTCTGCACGCTTTTCCTGTTCACAGACCGTTTTCTCACTGACCTCTGATCAGCGGCTCCCTAAAATTGCGAAGCAGACACCGATAGAAGAGCTGTTTTTCACTGTGATGAGCAACCATGTGTGCCCTATCCATTTTCCCAAGTTGGAAAACCAGTCTAAAAATCACTCCCGAGGTTTATCAAAGAGCAGAGCTTACGGTGGTGGGGAGATGAGGGTGGGAAGCAGACCATGTCTCGCGTGTGCCTACTACAGATGTAATACTGGTTACACAATACAGTGAAACTCGAATATAACGAGCACGGATAAAATGAGTTCTCGCATGTACCGAGCAAAATGAAAATCCCCGTTTTTTTTCCTTCTTTGTAATAGTAAACTTGCCTTTCATATAATGAGCACAAAATCTGCTAAACACGGCCCTAACGAGGTAACCGACCTGCAATTAAGCCCTCGCAACCCTTTCGTCCGCAATAAAACTTTCAGCGGCGAGGAACTCAAACGTTTAGGCTACGTAACAATTGCCAACAATAGGCAAGTCTCGCTGTCTCGCTTATGTAATTTACCGGTAGGATTACCGGTACAAACTAGTTGCGCAGTAGGCCAAGAAGCGGGGTAGGGAAGGATGCGGTGGAGATGTGACCATGCGACGGGAGGAAGATGGGATTGATATGCTCGGCTAATGATTGGCCAAGCCTGTTGTTTAGACCAATCATTGCGCTAGGCAATTTTGATTTCAATCATAACAATCGCAGAAACGGTGATTACGATCGGTCAGTCATTCGTTTCTCGACTCTCAACATTTGCATTGCTTTGTTTACACCTGTAAATGATGGAATCGAGGAAGAGAAAATGTCTGTCCATCGAAACAAAACTAAAAATAATCGAAGAAGTTGAGAGAAAGCAGAAGAGCAGGGCAGAAATTTGTCCTGAAAACGGCATCGCAACAAGCACACTTTCAACATTTTTAAAGGACAGCGACAAAATCAGAGCCGCAGTTGAGAAGGGCAGCCTGAATCACAAGAGACAGCGACCATCGGCGTATGATGATGTAGATAAGGCGCTGCTTATCTGGTTCAAGCAAGCCAGAAGTAAAGATGTTCCGATATCGGGACCAGTTTTTCTACCCGCAGCGAGCAGTCTAGCCATGTTAGATCTAGTATATGGGTCTCCCTGACACTACTGATAGTTTTTACATGATTTTCAGTGGACCATGCGTGTAACGAGCCATCGGTTTTAACGAGCACCGGCGGTCGGTCCGGACGACCTCGTTATATCCGAGTTTCACTGTATTACTATTAGACCTACGAAGCCCACCTTGCCCTTTCACTATTAGCGGTGTTACCAACTAGTGAAGTGGACACAGGGCAGCCCAACATTTCGTGCATCAAGAGTCTGGTAAAAAATATTGTCCACAGAAGATAAGGACCACACAAACATTAATCTAGTTTTAAACGTATAGAAAAAAAAGTAAAGAAATAAACTTCCGTGATTAGTTTTGAACTGCAGTAAAATAAACAGTAGGCCTGACCGCTGATCTTTACCGAGTGGACCAAATGGGACTTTAAAAGAACATTGAAAGCAAGTTCCAAACCTATCAAATCACTTGTCAGGAAATACAAATTGAAGAAAAAGAAATCCAGTAAGCCACCCATGCAGATTCTTTATTTAGAAATTGTGCTTTTCTTCTTTCTTGCCTGAAACTCACCCAGACAAACTGGCGCTGCGAGGTGAGTAGTACTCACTGTTCAGGCCTGGTGGCATAAAAACAAAAGGGGATGGGGGGAGGAGAGAGGTAGCCTATACAGTGTCTCATATTATTATTCTCTAAACAGGCAGGAAGGACGACCATTTTCTATCCCTAATGAGTGGATAGGGCTATATGTGACTGTCCGTGATCAGATTCTAGATAAAAAGGGGAAAGGACAGGCACGATATAATTACATAACCTGACTGGAGTGAGGATTTCCCGCCACTATTTGGGGGGTTTTTAATCGACACTGATCATACAGAAACTTATAGACTGTCATGAGGAAGACAGTTGATAATATGCTCACTACTCTGCTATTTCTATTACCAAGAGCTGTTTTGTTTTCTTTTATAAACATTGAGGGGTAGACAGGAAGAATTAAACTGAAGGCCAAATAAAAGTGACTGTAAATGGCTCCCAGTGTGCTGTAATTTAGATGGTAAAAAGAGTATCTTCATATGTCTGATTTTTTAATACTGTACATGCAGTTTGTATTTGTATCAACATATTTGCCTCATGATAATTATGAGCCTGATAGTTTGTGATAAGCCATCTATAGGAGACATTGTTTACCTCAAAGTACATGGAGAACACCACCATATAAACACTGATAAAAGATCCCCCCCTGCAGTGAAAGACCACCTGTGATGTAGGGACACTTCTGATTTCCCTTGAATGTCCCTTTATCACAGGTTTGACTGTGTGTACATATATGTACACAGATACTAGAGGACAGGTGAAGCATATGTTTCTTTTGTGCTGACTAGTCCTCAAGAGCATTTTCACTAAAAACAGCACAAAGGAAACATATGTTTCACCTGCTTTTCTCTGGGTATGTACATATTATGTTATGCACTTGCACTAGAGTTTTTCTTACAGGTAGGAACAGAAGAATAAAGATGATAGAATTTGAGGGTAACATTATAGTTGATAAACTACACCAGGAGTAAATTTCATATTTTTTCCAACTTCTATGTTGTTATCTGCTCCCCCCTTCCCCCTCCTTTTGCTAAAGATGAATTTCAAATCGAAACTTCTCGTTTTTGTTCAGGGCTGTGGCAGATGAAACTTGATTTAAAAACCAATGTTTCAGTGAAGCACAAGTGCATCACTGGACTTGCTGCACAGTAACTGGAAAGGCAGAGCACATGATTATTAGAAATCTTTCCAGCTTCGTTTGATAAGCATATTTGGACCAGAAAGCATTTTTAGTTCTGACTAAATATTACTGAACTCTTTCTTTCAGATGACTGCCAGAACATTGCTAATATCCTGATAGCCTTGCTCCACAGAGGCTATGTTTTCAGGGAGAATGGCAGGTTACAGTAGATGAGCCAAAAGGAGAAAGACTTAGCTTAGTAAAAAAGACGAAAAAGATTTCTCAAGTCTGGATGGTGACAGACAAGGTCAGACTGTGATTCCTCATGTGGAGGAACTCAGCGGTGGCGTTATCATCATCATCGTCATCATTATTGTCATCTTCATCATCATTATCATCTGCAGTCCAGCTGCATTTGGGCTCTCAGCTGTGGCAAGCCCTATGTTATCTGGAGACAGCTGCTGAATGCCTGGCTACAGCAGTTAGGGACAAAATTTTCTTAAGAGTGCCATCCCAACTGTGTGTGTTTTGCAGACTGTCTGAATAAGCAAGAACAGAATTTAGAGAAAAAAAAAATCCATTTTGATACTGGGTACAGCTTTTTTCCAGAATGAAAAACAGATATTACCTGCTGGTGGCAGGCAGGAGGGCAAATCTATGTGTTCTCAATGCTGATGTGTTATGTCAAAAAATAAAGGTTTGGAGGAAAATGGGGTCACATATGATCCTCTCGATTGGCATAAAGAGACAAATTTTCTCAGAAACTGTGGAGGAGTTTCACATTTTGAGCTGGTAAAGAATGGCTGGTAACATTGAGCTTGTAAAGAATGGCTGATAACATTGAACTTGTAAAGAATGGCTGATAACATTGAGCTTGTAAAGAATGGCTGGTAATATTGAGCTTGTAAAGAATGGCTGGTAATATTGAGCTTGTAAAGAATGGCTGGTAACATAGTCAGAACTGGTTTAAAATTACAAACAAAATAATATCAGTTGTTGCATCTGCTTAATTTGTGGAATATGACTTGACATGTCAGTATTGATGATACAACTGAGAGAGTGGAATTAAGGGGATCAGTGGATGTCTGTAGCCTACTTAGAGGTCGCTCTAAATCCCAGAAATTCCTGAATGCTTCACTGCTTTGCTCCTGCTTCTTATATTTTCTCCTCTTTCCTTTTTCTATTGCTCTGGGATGGGCTTTGACAGGAAAATTAATTTTTATGAAATATTGTGTTATTATTCCCAGTATCTCATACATTCATTCTTTGCTTATGTTCATGTTGTCTGGGATCTTGCACCATAGGCACAGGGCAATCCTGAGATTATGGTTATCTCCCCATCATGTCTGTGATCATAAGTGCAAACAAAGGATGACAACACGGCACTAAATTGCATCATAGGTTTGTTTTCACTATTTTATAAGAATTATAGTGACTTTATAATGATTAAGTTGATTATATGCACAATTGCACATATTATTTTGAATGACCTGTAAAATTGTATGGCAAAACATAACAGATTCTTGACGAAAATAATAAAAATCTATTTTATTTTTACATCTTACACAGTATTTGGATTCACACATTTCTTGTACAATTTATTTGTGAGTTCATGTCTGCCAGTTTGTACACATGCATGGATGCCACATACCTAAGATGTATTGAGTTTCTAGACTGACAACTCATAGATGTGTGAAGTTTCCAGGTTCAAAAGATAAGTTCCAATAATGTTCCTTGAAAATTATTTGAAGCATCCAATTCTTTAATGCAGAAGCATGTTTAGTAATATGCTTCTGCATTAAAGAGTTAAAAGCTACTTTATACGTATTGATTTTCCATGCAGCAGCACACCATTTCTGGCTGAGTAAATTCCTTCCAAAAATGGCTATGCTACTGAGTTATGAAGTTCAGGATGGGTCAGTCTGGGTGGCATCCATGTACTGTACATGTTTGAACTACATTTCACATGTACAAGATTAGCATTAAGGTCAAAACATGAGGCTGAACATATAAGTGTTGTCACTGCCATGTTTTGATCAGGATACCTACAAGAAGGTGATAAGTCATTTCTATAATTGTACAAGATATTTCCCTCTCTATCCTGTCACACTAATTTGTGCATCCAACCAGTGCCGAATGTAGACCAGGGCTGAATGGACCATTGCCCTACACACATGGGGGGGAGAAAGAGACAGAGGGCAGGAATGGGATGACGGTTCAATTTTTTGTTGTTGTTTAAATCTGTTGCTATGACAGAGTTTGCCATCTCATGGGGTACTGGACAAATTCTTCCTGTGACGGCCTCCAATAATTATGGGTTTGAAGTGACTACAAAAATTCTTAAGTAAAACTGCATCCTCTCTCTTAATCTGTTTCTCTGGCCAATGTAACAGTACAGGGTGGACAGCCTAGCCAAAAATAGGGGAAATCTTGTACAACTGAGAGAAGTAACATTTGCCAAATCCAAAAGTCACATAAGCAGTTTTAAAAAGAGAATGAAAAAACAATCAGCCCAGGCATAAAGTGGATGACACTATCCACATGATAAGCAGAAAGGAATAAACAGCAAGTGTTAAGGCTCAGAAATGGGCACAGTAGACTCTGGTGACATCTACACAAGAAATTTAGACTTGAAGACACAGAAATTTGTACATGAGGAACTGCGCCAGAAACATGGATCACATTCTGCAGCATTGTCCCCATTATGACCAACAGAGAGAAACCCGTGGGCCTGGAGGCTCAGCCCTTCAGTCAAAACTGCACAAGATGACAGAGGACCTGAGGCACACAGCATCATTTATTATACAGGCCACTAGCCTACTGATATCATACAGCTGTCATAGAACACAGAATAAGAAGAAGACGAATTTCTCTCTCTCTTTACTCATTCTTTCTCTCCACTTTCCTCAGTGGAAAATGCCCGTTCTTCCCTTCTTTGTATATCAGTGTTGTCATAGGATGAACTGTAATGGCGGGATCTACAGAGTCCACCAAGCCCTAACTGTTCATGCATCTGTACAGTTTTCTTTTACAGATGCTGACAGAGAGGCAACTGACTACATACAAAGATATGTAGTGGATACAATAGAATGTGACTATCAAGTGAAATGATACCATAACATTCTCATTATTTACTAAAGAACTCACTAGATCAGACAATGACTGAAAGAAAATCCTACCAGACATGACTGTGTACAGCAACAGAGGTATATAGCAATAATAAGGACTCAACAACACACATCAGATCTGGATGTGCTGTATACGTCAGCATGTGTAACAAACTGTTGTCTTACATAACCGGTTTATACATGGATAACGCAACAACAGCCAAATGACAAAGAACAAAAATCAGTTTGTAGGGAAGAAATCTGTGACCCTGCCAGACAAAATGAGGCTGAAGTCGGCTCTGCTAATCAGAACTGAAGTTCAAACCATTTCCATCAAATATTTTGCTAAATGAATTGCTGCTTCACTGAATGATTTTAAAATTCACTTTCTTGACCCAAATGAAAAAATGATTTACTCATTGGATAATATTTTATTTGAAAACAGAATTTATTAGGATTGGCACACAACTTATTTGCCAAGGCAGATCTCAGATCTCTTTCTATACACTCGCCACAGGTGCCTGGATAGGAGAATGTATGGACTCAATTGTACATGTTGGAGTGTATGGACTCAATTGTACATGTTGGAGTGTATAGACTCAATTGTACATGTTGGAGTGTAGAGACTCAATTGTACATGTTGGAGTGTAGAGACTCAATTGTACAATTTGGAGTGTATAGACTCAATTGTACAATTTGGAGTGTATAGACTCAATTGTACATGCCGGAGTGTATAGACTAAATTGTACTGTATGTTGGAGTGTATAGACTCAATTGTACATGTTGGAGTGTATAGACTCAATTGCACAATTTGGATTGTATAGACCCAATTGTACATGCTGGAGTGTATAGACTCAATTGTACATGCTGGAGTGTATAGATTCAATTGTACATGCTGGAGTGTATAGACTCAATTGTACATGCTGGAGTGTATAGACTAAACTGTATATAATATATATGAGAAAGTACAGTCTGATCTCTTAAATCAAATTTGTTTCCCATGAATGTTCCTAAGATATGAAGTTCTATGAGTTCCCAATAGATAGTCTGGCTGTACGAGCAGATGATACTGAGACAAGTATACATATGATGAGCTGATTAATACATGGCATGACAGATACTGGATAATGATAAATTCATGTCCAGTACTGGTAAAGCTACAGTTTTTCTTGAAACACAGAGTGGATTATGCTGTAGTGGCAATCATACAGACCCTGACAATCACAGAGGTACATCCAGAGTACTAGACCAGCTTTATGTATTCCCTTGTGCTCTGAGGGTAATAATTCATTATGCCATGCAGACACAAATATTCAAACACGTAGTCCAGTCTTTTGCACCCTCCCTCCTTGGAATCCTCAACCATTCACACATCAGTTGTGCAGGCTTTCAGGTTGTCATCTCTATTCGATGCATTCCAGGCTGTTCATTATCATTTCAGTTCTCAGAGCTGTCTGTTGTCACTACTAGGCACTCCAGGACAGTGTAAAAGATGTTGTAAATTGTTGAGAGAAAGAAATCTCCAAAACCTGTAAAAATAGAAATGGTTTCAATAATATCTGTTTACTACATAATGAAAAACATTTAAAAAATGAGGGCTGAGAAAAATTTGAAAAATCTCATATAGAGATCATGTTAGAAATGCTGAACTACTCCAAACAGAAACTGAGAGAGAAGTGGCATTTTATTCAAGAATGATAGCTGAGATGGCTCTGACACATCATGAGAATGAACAAGAAGATTTCCAAAGACAGTAATTTAGTCACAGTCACAGTGCTACTGCTATTTAGTCACACTGTCACAGTCACAGTGCTACTGCTATTTAATCACAGTTACAGTGCTACTGCTATTTAATCACAGTCACAGCGCTATTGCTATTTAGTCACAGTCACAGTGCTACTAGTACTACTGATGTGAGCAGACAGAGAAGGTTATGGAGTTCATGTGGATAATATTAATTAATATTACCATTTGGGTCTTTCCCATTTCAAACTAAAAATATACCATTCTAGGAAGTTCAGCTGAAGCCAGTTTCACAAGTTTTTGGATCTAGTTAGGCATTTGTTGATGTTGAAATATACCTTATCACTTTGATTATACTATAAAACATTAATACCACATAGTATCATATTCAGCTGCTGCTCCAAACTCAATCCTGCCACTTTTTCTACCTGTTACTGAATGGTGTGGGACTGGACTCTGGTTCTGGTGGTCACAGATATAATTTCTTCCTGGTCATTCTCTAGGTGCCTTCATATTTTCCTCAGTCCACCCAGCCATCTGTTATTGAGATAACTGGCTAAAGGCAGTCAAAGGTACTATCAGAATGCTGGTGATCAGTGCCTGTAAGTGGCAGTCGTAAACTATGTTCCCCAAGAAGCTGATAAAGTCCTTGGTTGATCTGGCCTGCTGGGATACTGATTATGTGAAGCACAGCAGAAATATTTAGCCTGGATACATGATTTATAATCTCACTATTATTATTTTGATTATTATTCTCGTCCCTTACCTGTCCATCTTGCCGGAATGGTATATCGGAACTTTGCAGTGTCACATGGGTCACCGTCATATTCACTCCCATGATATAAACCTTGTCATAGTACAACTTATCCCAGTCATTGTTGGCATCGTCATGTGTCACAACCACTGTGAGGTCACCCTGGAACAGAATATTGACATTACAGACAAACCCATTTAACTAGAGAGTACGAGCAAATGACAATACATCTGCTCCATTCTTTATTATTACAATACATGTAATATTGCAACAAATACTTTCCTATGTATGTGTAATCTGGAAGGAGAATGAATCTCTGCGTAGTAGATGTGTTATTAAGTGTCAACTATTCTTTGTTCTCCGACAGCAATGTTAGATTTAGAGTCCAAAAGTGTGTAATGTGCAGGCAATTTGTTGTTATTATTACTGAAACAAGTTGCTCTCACTTTAATAATATTATATCATGTCACGTTTCCATTTGCTTTCTGAGGAAACTGATGACAATCTCTGACTATGATTGGGATTGGGGGGCACACATTCAAAGCAAAGATCTACTAACAACAGAGATCTATTAGAGTCAAAGCAAAAATATGTCCAAATATCTTTCATTGCCAGGTAACCCCCTCTTCACCACCCCTTCCTGGTTCTCTAAAGTAAACATTCAAACTGAAACAATGCCAGGATGGGCTTGGGGCTCTTGAAATTATATCAGATACTTACATTCGCAGCTGTAAATGTGGTTATCTGATATGTACCAGCTTCATATGTTCCTGTTGGGGAAAAAAACAAATAATAGTCAGTGACCTCTACATGCCATATCAATATCAAAGAACACTGTCTATTTTGACATATATTACATGGCTAGCGAACCAGTCTATTTTGACATTTATTACATGGCTAGTGAACCAGTCTATTCTGACATATATTCTGTGGCTAGCGAACCAGTCTATTTTGACATATATTACATGGCTGGCGAACCGGCCTATTTTGACATATATTACATGGCTGGCAAACCGGTCAATTTTGACACATATTACATGGCTAGGAACCAGTCTATTTTGACATATATTACATGGCTGGCGAACCGGCCTATTTTGACATATATTACATGGCTGGCGAACCGGTCTATTTTGACACATATTACATGGCTAGTGAACCAGTCTATTTTGACATATATTACATGGCTAGCGAACCAGTCTATTTTGACATATATTACATGGCTAGCGAACCAGTCTATTTTGACATTTATTACATGGCTAGCGAACCAGTCTATTTTGAGATATATCACATGGCTAGCGAACCAGTCTCCATGCACCCATGACAAACCCATACATGTTCAATCCCACAATGAAAGTACAGCAAAGAGTTCTAGCACTTGTTTTACCAATGTTGATGTTTTTGATAGTTGTCCTTTGCTTTCTGCTGGCTGTAACTTGATATCCTGCTTCTATTTTAAATACCCATCACAAATGTTCATACATACATTGCTGCATAGCAGAGAACAGAAAATATCTGGCTACGTCTCCTTCCATGTATCATTAATAATCTACAACCAGCTGTCCAAAGACATTAGACAGAAAATTCACCATTGGAAACCCCATCGTCCCAGAAGATGCTGCCTTGTGCACGGCCACTACTGTCCAGAGCAACCAACAGACTGAAAGGCATCTGCCGACTGGAAACAACAAAATATATAAATGTCACATGTCACACACATAATATATACATGGGCCTTTCTTTTTCTCCTGTTCGAGGCACTTAATTTTGTGTTCAAGCTAAACTTAACATAAAAATTTTGCTTTTGAAATATAAAAATGATCTGTGTCATTTTGTTCAGCGTTAATACAACCAAAGCAAAACAAAACCATTTTTCCATCTCAGAACACTTTCTACAGAGTGGGCTGCATGCTGAAAGTTTTGTCTTACTGTACAAAAACAAAACAACAAATTTTATTTATTCTGACATGGTTTCTATATATATGGACTTTGACCTGGTCAATGCTTTTAAAATCAGTTGGGAAGTGTGTCAGGTCACGTATTAATACCATGATGACACATGAAGGTAAGGAACAATATTTAGGCAGTACTGTTCTGAAACTAACAAACTGGTGATGTAGTGGTAGCATATTTAACTTACTAGCCTAGAGGGCCTGAATTCGATCCCCGTAGGGACAAGAAATTTTTAATGTTTTTTTTCTTTAACGGCCTTTCTGCTAAAAATTGATCTTCCACACTATTTTGGTAAACTCCTTAGTGGCTCTGTTTCCAACTACTAGTAGACAAGGCTCACATCCCTCACCCATAATGATAATGAAGAGATATATTATGCCTCATTACTTGATATTATTATGACAGAGTTCAGCTCTGAAAACACAATACAGGCAGGCAGTCAGATGTTACCCTTAACATCAATAATTCTTATGCTCAATGGGGAGCAGCATGGCCGAACGGTTAAGGTGTTGGACTGAAGATTTAAAGATCCTGGGTTCGATTCCCGACCACGGTCATGTTGTAAGTGCCTTGGGAAAGCATTTCATTCATAATTTTCTCAGTCCACCTGTCTGTAAAATGGGTACCTGGCTATTGACAGTGAAAGATGTCAGAATGCTAGCCATTAGTGCCTGTAAATTTCAGCAGGACTGTATGCTCCCCAAGGAGCTGAGAAAGTCCTAAAGTGATCAGGTCTGCTTGGGTAAAAATAGAGCGAAGTCACGTGAGTGGGCATTAGCCTCCATGGATAGAAGATTGATAAACCGCACTATTATTATTATTACTATTATTATTATTATTATTATTATTATTAAGTGTTCTTGAAGAAGACCAGAGGACCAAAATTTGAATAAAACAAAGCTCTTATACTGTACCTGTTATGTGAAGTTTATTTTTCATATAGTGTAGATTAAAAATATCAGTCAATTACTAAAATAAAATATGTAATACCTGTTATGTAAAAAATCCATGTGGATTAAAACTATAATATAATAAATTACTGTAATAGTTTACACAGTCCAGCACCTACCTAAAATATGTGGTATTTGCATAGTCCTGTTGAACAATGGTGCAGCCACCTCTCACGTGCAGAAGAGGCATGGACGAGTCATTCACAGGGACTTTCATTGTTGCGCCCTCTGACATATCCTCCACCTCATGCTGTGCAAAATAAGGCAGAGAAAAAAAAAGGACACAATGACACTCAAGCTGCTTTATTACTCTGACTAGTATAGGTCCATAAATGACTAAAGTGGCAGCTCACAAATTCATGTTTTTTTGCAGTAACAATAATCACACTCTAAAGAAAGAAAATGGTGCCACTTTACCACTCTGACAGTTTAATCACACTTTTTGAAAAAGAAGAAAGGCTGATTTTATCCTGTATTTTCCCTATGACTGCTGGTTACTGAACACAGATTTTTTGGTATTCAAGAGCCAAAAACTGGCAGAGAAAAAGCTGACAATTTCAAGAGAATATAGCTGAGGAACAGCACTGAGTCTATTTGTGATAACCAATTCAATTACAAACCATAAGAAAAGTAGTCTATACTTCTTTATCCAAAATTTTACCAATCTGTGCATTGCATGTTTGAAAACAATATGTTGGATGCTGAGCCCACCCTGGGAAATCAAACACAGGCAAAGTACGTGAAATTATGTCATCAGGATATTTACACTGCTGGCAGTGAACTATGACACAGCCAGGTAAACAAGTTTCCAGGGGTCTAAGCCAATACAAACCATAACTTATGAACTATCAACTGAAAATATTATTATAAGAAATTAATTCTAAATTGCTGAATCGTGAATTCTTTGAATTAATAACAAAATTCACCACTTTGTTTTTTTTTTGGTTTTTTCATTAGAAAAGGGGGNGGGGGGGGGGGTGAGGAGTGGAGAGAGTTGTATTTCTAGCCATCAGACTTGATATTCATTTCATTTGTTTGTGTCATAACCAACATTCTCTCAACCTGTCATCTATGAAATCTTTTTCTTAAGAGAACATAGGATTACACCTATCACTGCACATATTGAAAGACTGCCTTTATATAAGCTAGACCTGCAGCTCAGTGTCTTAATAAATGCTGTCTGAATTTGGACGCATTTCATTTTACTGCATACAATTAGTGTTCTTTGAAGCTGGCTTGCAAGGGTTATCGGAATGGTGAATGGCATCCTTGAATTCAGAATGAACCTGTGGTGCTCCACCTACCAAACAAGGATTCACTGAAGAGCTCTGAAGAGTAGATCTATTTCTTTTAATGACAGTGTGATTCACAACTACCCACTGCCTTTCCCTGGCATTGTCACAGCAACTTCTTCTTGTGACTTCACAAAGGAAACTCATCATACTACACTACACATGTCTGAACAGATGAGTGAAATCTTTTTCTTCAAACCAAAGACAGTCCATTTCATAAAACAGTCTTCATGTTTTAGAATCACAGCTCAGTGACCACAGTAATTATCTGAGTCTTACTGTATAATAGTTGTACCACCGTCCCTTTGGTAAATAGTATTCCAGCTCAGTCTGGTCCTGGGTGATGAAAAGGAGAGAAGCAAGATTATATGTCGCCCTGCAGACACAATTTTGATTTACAACACGAGTAGGGAGTGAACAGACTCATACAAGGTATAAATAAGGAGGAAGTGATCATGAAATAAATGCAAAGAGAAGAAAAAGGACAAAAGAATGTGATGTAGTGACCTCTGCAGTGACACGTATAGTCTCATTGTAGTGACCTCTGCAGTGACACGTTTAGTCTCACTGTCTGCTCAGAATCATGTTGTAATCTATATATAATTATCCACTATGGTTGTGGGTTTGATCCTTTTGCCACATCACATTCATTCTCATTCTCTTCTTCTGTCTGCGTTTATCTCTTGAGCACATCCCTTTTCACTCTATCCTGTGAGAGTGTCTGTTTATGTCCATATACTTTGTATTCTGAAGTACTTCTTTTCCATCTTGTCCTTCATTTTCAATCCTAATATTAAATAACTCCACACATAGTCACATGAACACCATAATTAGTTAGAACAAGTGAATGTGGTTTTCAAACAGGAAAAAAAAAGATTTTCTGGAATTTCACTCAGTCTTATGTTGTGCATTTTATTCTGTTACTAGCCATGTCTGTGACCAGCATGGTGTGTAATCACTTTGATAGAGAATGTCACTCTTACGCTGGCATCCTGAGATAAAGTTGCCCTTGTTGTGTCAATCTCAGTGTGCAAGGCTGACAAAAGTTTATTGTTGGCATATATAAATTACACCATATAAACTGAATGAATGGTCAACCATATGGAACAATTCTTTTACTAGCATAAGTATTTCATGAATTCACAAACTCATTCCATATAAAAATTACCTGTAAAATAAGGATTATCTTACCTCTTCAAGAATTGGAGAGATCAGCAAGCATGCTCCCCACAGAAATTGTCTATCAACTGACAATGCCACAACGTCAGACGGAAATCTGTGATATTAAAAATTTTAAACGTAAAAAAATCCATTTTCATAGATAATCTAGGAAGTGACCAACATCCCGTCATGCAATTCACTCTCACACATCCTGTGTACTGCTGAAAGCCAAAATGATTTGTATGGCAGAATAAATGGTTTGACAAATTTCCTGTTAACTTTTCGACAAAATTGCCCCTCCCACATTTCCCCTAAAGAGTATCAGGAGGTCCATGTGTATCACCTCATAACCTGCTACAAAACTCCTCTGCAGGAAGTTGCAGCAAGAATCCCCTCCTGCCTCTCCGTCTCTCCTCTCCCCTTTCCCTAGACATTTACAGCATAAGTAAATAACTGTACTCTGAAAACAACTTACTCATGATGCAGTGGTCTGATGACAGTAGAGCCTTGCGTATGAGCTTCATGGAACAATGTATAGAGATAAGGGAGAAGTTTGTAACGAATACGCATGATGTCTCGCGATGCATAACCTACATCATCACCCAGCTGACCTGGGCCTTGAGCCTTTGGTTGGAAAAGAAAAAAAACTTCACTAGAATGATAAACATTGATTCTGGTTACAAAAGTTGCACTGAGATCAACCATCAGGCTGGCACCCTATATAAAATTTCTATTCAGATAGGCAACTACAAGTACAGTACTTCACTATTTTGCCACTCTCTCTTTAACTTTTACAGTAAAACACAATTTCTTTCCATTAGTGCCATTTTAGATTGATCATATTAGGGTTTCTTTAGGATCCATCTAATGAGAAATCCTTAGGAGGCTAATCTATGAAAATCTTGTTTGAAAATCAAGTATGGTGTCCACAGTAATTAACTTATAACAATAGTTAAAATATCTGCCATCAGTCCACAACTTTGATATTTCTCATGGAGTGTGTCGATCACAATCATATAATCCAAAGCAGAAATCATTTCTATGACTAGTGGAAGAAGATATATCAAATACCAGCCAATCAATTCCATTGTGGTTCCTGCTGAATGTGTAAAAGGCTCCAAGCTGCATCCATCTCTTGCAGAGTTTGGCTGTGGTATTTTGAAAAAATCCACAGATGTCAGCACCAATCTACAAGATGAGGGATTAGAAATGGTTTTGTTCATATTATGTAAATGTGATCGCTTCAAACTTCCAGACTGATAAAGATGGCTAACAAGAGATGAAAAAAACGTATCATCTCATCCAAAGAGATAAAGCAAAAAGAAACTGTGTGGTTATTCAATCATTAGAAATTAAACTTTTTGTTTCTTAAATGTTGCCATCAAATAATCTGCCTATGTCATGTATTCTAAGCTCACTGACCAATGCTTCCATATTCACTTGATATTCTTATATTATGCCACCACTGCATTTATCACCAGCATCAATTTATTTCTCAGTGCAAGAATGTATCAAGTGTTTTTTGCACAAAGAAATTGTCTTTTAAGTCAGGTTCCTGGTACAAGATACAGATCAAAAACAAAATTTATTTTATCTATTCTTTCAAAATATTGTTTCATCAGAAAATCAAAATACTTACATAGGGAATCCCAAAAAGATTAAACTCTAGTAAGCCTGAAAGAGAAAGTTTACAAAGGAGGTAAAGAGGCATTCCATATGGGCTACTGGTGTTCACATTTGAGCATACAGCATACAGTTCTAAATCATGCAGATATTATTTATATCAAAGAGAAATTGAGCTACAGGAATCATGGCCAGAAAAAAATGTATCAGTTCAGGGCCAGATAAAACTGAATAACAGGTGTACTTAGGCAGTTACATATGAAAAAAGAAATTGTTGTACTCTCAACATTTCCAGAATAAATTACTGCACAGAGGTCTGTGGAGCTTGAGAATCATAACCGCATCATGGAAAAAGAAAAATATGCTCGGCACACATGCTGACACCAGGAACTGATTAACTAGGATAGCAGAAAATTAGGCCAACAAATGAAGAAATTCTTGCAGTCAAGTTTTGCCAATTTTGTTTGACAGCTTCCACAGTCCTATACTAATCCTAAAACTAACCAGTGATGAACATTATAGACCTACCAATGATAGAACTGTGCATGTCCTTCCATTGACTGACATTATCTCCAAGCCAGTGTCCGGCATGCTGACCAGAACCAGGAAACGTGGAGCGGCTGATCACAATACTTCTCTCCCCTGTTGCCTCTCGAGCAGCTCTGGGTATAATAGAAACCAATTAACAATATAGCTCCATATACGTTTGTTTATGTGTCTGTGAGGCAACTAGGAAATTCATATAAAAGAACTCTCAGTCAGACTAAATTTCTGATGGAGTAAATTTACAACAAACCCTTAATGACTGCACTATCTAGAGGGAACAGCCATTTGGCAGCAGCATGACTTGGTTAGGAGAGAACTGACAAAGAAGGACACATGGTATGTTTTTAATTCAACACAGAGCTGTAGATAAACACAAAACTTCATTTTCAGTTTCATCAAACAGTCTTGGCTGCATTTCAGGCTTATTGCCAAAGAGGACAGACATATTCTAAAAATTTGGCTGGTGAAGATTTAGCATTTATCACATTTAAGAGTATCCATACAATAATAACTAACCTAAAAACTTACACCATTAGAATCTGACAGACTCCCAAACTTCCTTTGGTGTAGTGTCAGACTCTTGAACTTCTACTAATGTGACATCTGACTGACTCCCAAAATTACACTAATGTAGTATCTGACTGACTCCCAAAATTACTCTAATGTAGCGTCTGAATGACTCCCAAACTTACTCTAATGTAGCATCTGACTGACTCCACCCAAACAAGCTGTGAACATCATAGTGTGAGTACTGGTCACTGTTCCCTTGCACTGTGCTCATACATATGGTCTTGTCAGACAACCGAGCTGGTCGCTGGTCATTGTCCCACCGATAGGCTGCCTCTGGGAAGCCAAACTTTATGCTATCAAACAATAACTTCACAAGAATGACTTCAAAAATCGCTCTTAAACTTGAACTGAAAGACTCAAACCAGGTGGATGCTGATCTCTGCAGTTTCTTACCTGTAATTGTTCAAACTTTGAAGAGAAATCTTGTTTGGAGTGAATGGAAATTTCAGCCTGGATACTTTTCTATTGTAACCGGGTGACAAGGCATATTGTATTTTTCTCTATATTATTCATTACCGGGGAGGAATGTGAGCCCACTCTGATAATTTTTCAGATTATGTTACACATTATTTAAGAAGGGTAACACCAGGGTTTTTACCAAATTACTGTGAAAGATAAATTTTGAGAAGATGTGCCAAAAAAACCTACACTAGAAAATTTCCTGTCCCTACCCGGAACTGAACACATAGTCTCTCAGCTTGCACGTCTGAATGTGCAACTACTACACCACAGGGACGCTAACCTAACAGCAATTTAATTCTTAAATACCTACTACCTGAACCATCCCTAACTTCCATGTGTGAGTAAGTGTTCATCCGTGACCCTTTTCCTCTACTGTTTCCCCAACGGCCCTAGTGAGACATTCTGCCAACGTTTGCCAAGTGTAACCAGGTGGAAAGGCATAGAGTATTCATTTAGTGTTCATTTCATCAAGGGGGAGGAATGTGAGCCCAGTCTGATCATTTTTCAGATGTTGTTACAGATTATCTATGGAAGTGTGTCACCAGGGATTTGACCAAATTACCGTGAAGGATCAATTTTGAGAAGAAGAGCTGATAAAAAGTACATTATAAAATGTCATGCCCTTACTGAGCATCGAACTCAAGATCTCTCAGCTTGCAAGTCTGAATGTGCTATCACTACACCAGAGGGATGCTAACTTCATAGCAATTTAATTCTTAAATACTTACTGCCTGAACTGTGTTCTAACTTCTACGTGTGAGCCTAGTGTTCATCCACGACCCTGACACATTCCCTGAGTGCTCACACTACACATAAAATAAACAGAATAAACAGAGTTCTCAGAGATGTCAATTCTGAATAGCCCTGTCTGTCATTACTTACTTGGTCTGTATGGTGGATCTTCATGTAGATTAGCTGGACATTTTAAACTCCAATATGGCTTCACATCTTCAGGCCAATTCCATGGTCGCTCCTCATTGGTGCCAAAACTGGCTGGTTCATTCATGTCCTGATTAGCAGAATCCAAACATTTTGTATGCATTGATAGAACATAATCTACCAATCTCAAATGCTTAGAAATGTGGCATAAACTGCTGGAAGTCAGTTTAAAAAATTCTAAAAGCAATATGAGTTCAAAACATTTTTAATACAGAAGGCTTGTAAGATAAATACCCTCTGTGGTAGATATGTCTGCACATTTGTCTTTTATTTGTTTTCGCCTCAGTGTGTGTAACTTCGATTACAGATATAAATATACATCAACCATTTTATGTTAGCCTGGCACTTTGATATTCCACACAGTGTAAAAGAATGAAGTGTTTATGTCATGGGTAGCCATGTTATTTATGTCACTTACAATCCAGAGCCCATCAAATGTCAGGTTGTGTCTGTAATCAACAATGAGATTCTTCCACACTTGCTTGACTGATGTCTTCATGTAGTCAGGGAACACAGTTTTACCAACAGGCCACACCTGCAGCAAGAAGTTCAGACAACATTCTTATTTCATTATTTATTTAAATGAGAGCTTCACATCTGAACATAACCATCATTGGAAGACAGCATCTGCATAGACTATATCTGTGTCTTGCACTTTTGCACCAACAAAAAACTCATAAAGGGGGTTAGGTATGAAGGAATCCTGTCTCAAGGTTTCTGAAAGATGGATAGACATTTAGATCAGGCTTCTTAATGTCATATTACATTGTTGATTAAATCATATTCAGTGACCCAGATATGTAACTACAGCCTCCTGTGAGGAGCAGATCTTCAGACTGTGGCTAACAGATGTCAAGGGAAGAGATTTAAGGGATATATAAAATCAAAACTCTTTTGCAGACATATTTACACTCAAAACAACAGAGCTGCCCATCTATACCATCACTTCTTGATGAACAGACCCATATTCCTATAGACAGAGAAGTCAAACCAAATTAGACACAATTTGTGCATAACCCATGAACATTTCCTGTCCAGGAGCAAGAACACAGGGACAGGTCAACCTTCATCCTTGTGGTGTGGGAGACAGATTGATATGTTCAAACAGCTCACTTCTTATGCATGGGGCCAGTAAATTCCAATCTACCTGTCCAACTGGGAGATGCAGGCTGTGTACAACATATTACATATAGTAACATGGTGGTCATTCAGTAAATAACACAGCAAGGCGGTACTGCCAACTAATGTACACTACCTAGCTCACTGGTGTAAATAAGTGATATCAGAGTTAAGGAACACTTGTATTGTGTAATAAATGAGAAGAAGAAGGCAGCTGAAACGGGAGAAAGTGGTGGAGAAGAAAACAGATTGAGCGGGACAAAACAAGATGACCTACATAACCAAGCAGAGCTCCATCAGTGTCCTTGCTGTCATCTGGTACAGTGACGTCACTGGCCCACTTGATGTTTCCACCCACTTTCTTCATCTCCTCATAAGGATGGTAGTTGGTCTCGTTGGAGATCATGCATGGGTCCTGAGGGTGTGTTGGAAAACTCAGCACATTTATTGTCATCAGCATTGTTGCGAAAAATGTCATCACAACTGTTGTAAAAATCCACAAAGATATCCAAACTTACCAGCTTGTGCTCAGCCTTCTTACTGTCATCATCTTTTCAACAAATTGTGATGAATGTTATCATATTAGGTCATCTAGAGCAGTGTTGGACTCAAGATCTAAAGACTGTGGATTTGATTCCCAACTATGATCATGCTGTAAGTGCCTTTGGGAAACATTTCATTCATGTTTCCTCAGTCCATTCATCTGCATAATGGGTATCTGGCTATAGGCAATGAAAAATACTGTCAGAAGGCTAGCGATCAGTGCTTATAAGTGACAGTGGTAGGCTACTGTATATTCCCCAGGGAGTTGAGAAAGTCTTGGAGAGACATAGCTACTGGGATAATAATGATGTGAAGTTCCGTAAGCATGGATTTAAAAAAATTAAAAACTTCATTATTAGTAGTAAATTATATGACTATAAAAAACAGGAAAACTCAAAGGATCCCTTCAAACCCAGCATCATTCTAGTTCTTCATCCCTCTGTCCACTCTCTATCAAACTATCCAAGTATCGCATTTTATTTTTTTCATCAACAGTAACTCACCAAGATGTATATAATCCTCATGCCCTGACTCTGCAATGTCTTAAAATAATCATTCAAGCCAGGAAATCTGTCCTCAGCCACAGTGAAGATCTTCTGTGTGTCCATATGGTCAATATCTACATACTGGACATCCTGCAAAATAATTTCATACACAAGCTCAAAAACCTCATGATAAATCAGTCTTATCTAAGGCTTGATTCAGCATTTAAGAATGTCATTAAAACAATCTTATTCTGATCAGTTTACATGCACTCTCTTAATAGGAACTCCAAAATCTAATCTTGATAGTCAGTCAGAGTCAATTAAGGTTAACTTCACTGAAAGTATTTTATCCTTTTACAATCTATGACTTCCAGTCTCTTATTTAGGACATAGCAACTCCTCATCTGTGTTTTTGTTTTATTGACTGATTTGAAGGCCAGCTGTGCTGCTCAAAAATACTATGAAGCCTGGTGACTTTGTCAGAATAAATGTATGTATTTAGGCCAGTTAGCCCCTTAAGGGCAAGTGCGGCACCCTGTAGGGGTAAAATTGGGTAAAATTGTGTAAAATGAGTTAAGGGCAGTTTCTGGAACCGCAACATGTCCTTTATCCATTCCTGAAATTATTTTCATGATACCTGTCTCAAAAAGTTTATTTTGATGCAAAAGGAAATATTTACCCCATCTCAAATGCATCTGTTGGGTAATCTTTATAGTCAGTTATCTCAAAATCATAGTTTTCGTCACTCCATCCCTTTGATCTACTTTTTTCTGGTCAAGTTTACATAAAATTTTGCATAACAACTCTCCAAGCCCCTGTTTTGAGATTGTCACAGGGTTTTTGTAGATATCTTGTGTTTTCTATCTTTTATGAATTTTTAAAGTTGAAAATTCTCAAAATTTTCAAGATTTTTTTCATGGCATATTTAAAAAAATTATTTTTTAAAAATATATGCGAGAAATAAGAATAAAAGCCTGTGACATTCTATTTTAGATAAAGTGATCCTTCAAATGGGAAAAAAAACCCAGCATCCTACCATCTGTTGTTCTCCAGATCAAAGAGTTCAAAGTTATGCAAAAAGTTATGTATATTTTCCAATATGGCAGTCAAACATTTGGCATTTCCATAGCAACGGAGGGAGGAAATAGCAAAACACCCCCATTAATCTTCCTTCCTGGCCCTATATCACCCATTTTCTACCCCAAAATGACATAGTTCCCTTTCTTAATGAAAATGACCTAGTTCTGCCGCACTTGCCCTTAATGCGATAAAGCATCATTCTTGAATGCATAAATATTGGGTATTCCCAATGACTATATTCTTTACCACTGCAAGATGCTCCAATTATAAATTGTTGCTAATTAGTGTGTGTTCCATATAAATGTCTTAAGTGTGGGTAATTCTCCTTGACGATTTGAATGTGGCACATTTTGATGACCTAGTTTTCTAGATGTATGCTGGTGGAAAGGTAGGGAGGGTGCAGACGAGGGAGGGTGACTTCCTCNTCCCATTAGGCTTCCTTCCTCGCCCTATATGACCCATTTTCTACCCCAAAATAACATAGTTCCCTTTCTTAATGAAAATGACCTAGTTCTGCCGCACTTGCCCTTAATGCGATAAAGCATCATTCTTGAATGCATAAATATTGGGTATTCTCAATGACAATATTCTTTACCACGGCAAGATGCTACAATTATAAATTGTTGCTAATTAGTGTGTATTCCATATAAATGTCTTGAGTGTGGGTAATTCTCCTTGATGATTTGAATGTGGCACATTTTGATGACCTAGTTTTCTAGATGTGAGCTGGTGGAAAGGTAGGGTGGGTGCAGACGAGGCGGGGTGACTTCCTCCACATGCCAGTGAACTCTAGTAGCAGTAGGTGATCCCATACAGGCCGTACAAAGTGCAGTTCTTGGTGAGGTGAAGAAAGGAGTTGGCTATCGTGATGACAGTTTGCTGAACCTTCAAATGATATTCACTAGAAAGGAACCCACCCCCACCCCCTCCCTGGGGCTATCGATTTTGAAGTTTATATGCTTACAACTCCCTTCTGCGTCTTGTTGTTCAGCACAGCAAGGGACACCACTCTAGAAATTCTCCAGCAATGGCTCAAACTCAGTCATTTCTCACCGTCCCACATAGACGAATGAATGGTGTATTTTAGTTAATGTGTGGTGTGAAATTCCTTGTGCATATGTCATGTCTAGGCTGCAGGTGGACATCTCACAAAAACAGTTTGCTGAAATGAGAAATGTATCCTCACACTACACATTGACTGACACACCACCTCAGACTGACTTACATGAGGAATCTCATATTGTGCTGTGGTCTCTACAGCCGCCTTCAGATTCTCAATGGTGTTGTATCCATAGCGACACTGTTGGAAGCCAAGGGCCCAGTAGGGAGGCATCAGTGGTCTTCCAATGGCCTGCAAATTAATTTATTCATAAAGAGATTTATTCATCCAGCAATCTGAAGCTATGGTATGAACTTTCCGCTCTACTGTCACTTCAGGCACATACCTGAACATGCCTTCACTACAGTTGTAGATATTCACTTCATGACAACAGTTCTCACACTGATCCTGTAAAATGCTCGTGTAATCAGTACTACTCTTCTACTATTCATAATCATGAACCCAATCTGACATTGTCTGAAAAGTATTCCACTAGGGATTTCATCAAATTACTGTGAATAATTGATTTTAAATCAATTTTTAGAAGAAGGGCCGAAAAACCTGACACTAGAAAATTTCCTATATCCACTGAGGAATGAATGCAGGGTCTTTCAGCTTGCAAGTGTAAACGTGCTACTACTACACTAGTGGGACATTAACTTCATAGCAATTTAAACCTTAAATACTTATTGCCTCAAAATTGTTCCTCTACTTCCACGTTCAAGACAGGTGATCAGCTGTGACCCTAACATCACAGCTGCTCAAGCCTCTCAAGAAAAAAAATGATGGTATGGTCTATCCACACTTTAAAACAGCTTTGGCAACTGAATGAACAATCTAACAGTCTGATGCTCTCCAGGCACAAAAGCTAAAACTTACCCTCTCCCATCTTAAGACAGTAAAGCAAATACCTCATCACAAACACCGCCATTCTACACTGGATGTTCTCTCAAAAAAAAAAAATGCAACTCACTCCTATGATCTATGTATTACAATGCAACTATTCAGCATTAACTCATCCCTGGGTACTGCTGCTCTGTGCATCCCAGTGTGCAGCTGTATAGTAACATACTCACTCCTGTATAATGTTGTTTATCATAATCTAAGTGAATGTCACAGTACTGTGACACTATAATAAACATACTCCTGTGTTCTGTTGCACCATAACAAACTCTCCTATGTGGACCTTTGCAGCTTCAACAAATTCAGCTCTTTGTACTGCTTCACCATACAAACTCATCTAAGAACACTGTGTCACTATAACAAACGCAGCCCTTTATACTATTTCTATCCACCCCAGTCAGGTGTACAGTGACACTATAACAAATTCACATTATGTACACTCGCACCATAGGCAACTCACCCCTGTGTACTGTACTGCACTATAATGAACTCACCCCTGTGTACTGTTGCACCACTTGTTCTGGTGTGGGTCCCATGAATACATAAAAGTCCAGGATTCCTCCAATGGTTCTGAAGGTCAAACTGGGTAGGTCAGTGAAGGCATATTCTGAAAACAAAGAAAAATGTTGTGATACTTTGTAAATGACATATATTACAAACATGTTTAAAATCACGAACATCACCATTATAACAGGGATGTGTGGATACTTGCACAGATCAAAACAAATGAGACTAAAATTGAATCTCCCTGTGGGTTCTAAATGTGACAGCCATGACAGAGAATGATAAATGTAATGTCCTTTTGGATAAGAAACCCAGAGGTGCGTGTCCTACTAATGTTTTATGACAGGTGAAAATTGTGTGCCATCTACATATCATACAATGAGTATCTTCTTAATCTTGCAGTGTCCTTGAAACAGTAGATCAGCCTTATGCTTTACAGAACTATACTGTTAACAGTCTGATGAAATCAACCATCTGCCATGAATCCCATCTTATGCAGCAATAATCTGTTCAAGGGAATGTGAAAGGAATAGTACTGGATTTTGTCATGTCTGTAGGATGCTTTATTCTTTACACAACATTACATGAGTATGTTTGGTGATATGTAGCTTTATTTCTTTAAATGAATGGTAAGGTTAAAAATAAAAAAAAAATTGTTTTCCTTTGGCATATGCACTGATGTCCTTTTCATCTGTTTCAGGCTTTGCATCATCTATAGTCAATAAAATCCCTTCAATTTCACCATCATAATCACAATTTGCTGCACATCAAAAACTTTGGAATTCTTCATCTAAACTTCAATTAGGTTCTCAGTTTTTACCAGAGTTCCTGCCTCCACATGCTTTCTTACAACCTCAAACATCACCGGAATCTTCTTCACCAAATGCTAACCAAGAGTTCCAAGACTCGGCGGAATTTCCATTATCAGATGCTCAATCATATCTTCAAACATTTCTGGAATTATTGCCAACAAATGATCACTCAGCCCTTGAAAGATAGAGCAAAGAAGTTTCACACCTCTTCAGAAGATTCACCGTACGAGGCAGGGACAGACCAACATGAGATTGGCACCAATGAGCACACACTGAACACACATTTTTTGAATGGAAGTTGTGTTTATCAAAATTCAACATTGTCTTTCGAAATCTGCAAAATATTAACAGCCTTACACAAATGGTTACTCCTTACTCTGTATTTGAAATACACATCTACAAGACCCTACTAAAATACAATGTCACCAAAACTAGCCTTTAGTTCTCATGATATTCATACATTCGTGAAGGTTTGTGTAGAACTTGGACAGTCTGCCACTCAGATTTATGAAACTTTACGAGGCATTTCTTTAGCCTCTCTGGCCTCTAGAGCCACAGTGTTTTGTTGGACTGAGCATTTTCAGTCTGGAAAATCGGAAATTCCTGATCGCAGTGGTAAGGTCTCAAATTTCACAGTTATCCCTCCCAAACAAAGGCTCGCATCAAAGAAATAATCGACACAGACAATTGAAAGCCAGCTTCTCAGATAGCTCTTGCAATGGGGATAGTAGTTAGTCAAATGTAAAAACGATATTGAAAAGAGATTTTAGACCTCAGGAAAATTTCTGCAAGATGGGTCCTCTATATACTGACTGAAGAAAACAAAAGGACAAGAGTACAATATGCCAAAGAACTACTCCGCATGTACGACAATTGTGATCCTCGTCAGCTGAATGAAATTGTCACTGAGGACAAAACTTATGTACATTTTTATGAGCCTCACTGCAAACAACAGAACATGGCATGGTACCCCAAAGGTGGTGATCCTCCAACAACTGCAATAAGATCACGGTCGACGAAGAAGATTATATATACTGTATTTTTTGACTCGAAGGGCTTAGTGGTCCAGATTCCTTGTAAAGACAACACCACAAGTGATTTTTACACCCAAAATGTTTTGCCAAAAGTGATTGAACATTACAAGACACAGTGACCAAAGTCTGGTATGAGAGGCATAAAAATCCTTCATGACAACGCCCCAGTCCATAAAGTAGCCAAAACACAGGACTTCCTTAAAAAACATAAAATCCTAATTTTGCCCCATCCTCCCTACTCCCCAGATCTTGCTCCCTGCGAATTTTTCCTGTTCCCGACTCTGAAAAAACACCATGCAGGCCGCCAGTTTGCATCAAAGTCAGTCTTGGGAAGTGCAGTTTTTCAATGTCTCCAGCACATACCCAAAGAACATTATGAAAAGGGCATTCAAAAATTGGATTATAATAAGAGGCAGAAAACATGTATAGATGTTGGAGGGGAATACTTTGAAAATAAAAATAAAACTAAATGACTTTCCATAAAGGTATGCTCCAGCTACATGTTCAGTCTCATGTTTGTCTGTCCTGACCTCGTATCAAGCATCCCAAGATCCTCAGACACTCATATTCAGAAGAAATTGATGAGATGAACATTACAGATACTGAGAAAAGAAAACCTAAAGGTGAAAGGAGTTGAAAGGAGAATTCCAGAAGGCGACTAAAGAGCTAGGACGCAAATATGTGAATTCCAATGGGAATACTGTGCCAGAGAAAAGACTAAAAAGTCCTTGCACCTGCAATGGAAAGACCATAAAATGTTCTGATATTCCTGACACTAACAGAAACGAGATTTTTTCACAATTGTGGTTGCTTACCTCGAACAAAAAAAGGGCTTTTGTGTATGGACTGGTGGATAGGACAGGCGTAAAAAGAAAAAGAACACAACATGCCTCTACGAAAAGCAACACATTCCACTAGTATTTAAAGAAGAATGGAGTCAAATTGCCAGTGTGCCGCACCATGTTTCTGAATACAACTGGTCTTACAAAACATCTTGTTTACTCTCTTTATGAGCCAAAGAACTTCAAAAAACCCTCTCAGGATTGCATGACAACATGTGACACCATCAGAGAGTCTAAAACTTGCAAATCTTTATTTGTGTTATGCTTTGTGATGCTTATTTGTGATGCTTATCTTTGATATAATTACTCGTGTTGATGATGTCATACTTAAAGTTTCACTTTACACTTTATTCAAAATGCCTCCCTCAAAAACTTTGATTAGACTTTTGTTATGGTCATCATTTATTGTTTGTGGCCATTACCTCTCTTGTATCAATGTCAATTCTTATCATTATTACTATTGTTAATCAATAAACTGCTCAGTGACAATTCCATAATAATTGGCCATTAGTCATCGGTCCAACAAATCGGCATGGTGGATTCAGACACGCACCACAGTGACAAATGACTGAATTCATCATGCCGTCATAATCACACATATCCAACACGTTAATCTTTTATGTAATGATTCACATGAAAGACTTTTAACAAATTTTGCTTTTGAAAATAGCAGGGAAAAGCAAATATGTATCATTCAAATTATGAGTTAGTCCAAAATCGCGTAAAACTTTTGTTTTGATCAGTTTATTCCCTCTCCTGTAAAATTGGTCTTATGATGCATGGCCCATTTCATCAGACTGTTAATGATATATATGTATATATCAGCTATTATAAATCCATGTGAATTAGTTAAGTTCAAAGGGCCGTGATACCATATCAAGGTACGTAAATGTATATTATATAGGATAGCAACAGGAATAAAGTTACCTTGAGCATTGCTGTTGAGCATTAGGATACCATGCGTGTTGCCTTCAGCATCTTCCACACATGTGTAGAAAGGATGGACTCCATACAAGTTGGCCATGTCCTGGTCAAAGAAATTTAACATTATCAACTTCATTCTTTTTCAAATGCTTTGTCGGAAATGTCCAGATTTGATGCATATGCTGTGAAATTACATGCATCACAGATATTTTTTTTTATATATGTTTAATGTTCTCTTGGGCAAAGTGGCCTCACTGAGAGAACACAAATATCATGTATAATTACCTATGCATATTGTAGTCAAATAGGATAAAGGGGGAGGTGCTCAAGAAGACAAATGCAGAGAGAAAATGAAAGAAGGAAAGGAAGTCATGTGGTGGGAATCGAACCCGCGACTTCTGCGTCGGCACCCATTGCCTCACCGTTAGTTTGGAATCAGGTAGACGTCTATACACGACCACGCCGCCACTCCAAAAAAGTGGCTTAGTGGCTGGGGTCTTTCCCGAAGCCGAACAGAAGACTAGCAGTCATAGCGCTAGGCAAGAGACTCACACACACCCCATAAACTTCCCCACCCCCCTCTTCAACTAAAGGCCGTTGGCTTTCATTTGGTAGCTCAGCAAGATATATACCTATGCATATTGTGTTAAAACTTTTCAAACAAAAAAATGCGTGGTAACACATGTAAGTCAGGCTGTTTTTAGAAAAGGGATATGTGGCAATCCACAATGAAGGAATGACATGCTGAGCAAATGAATAATCATGTGGAAAATGCTTTCATCAATCAGGTTTTCAGCATTAACCTCTGCACAAAACAAGTCTGATGAGGCAGTGGAAAATCATGAAATGCACAATATTTGAATACAATATTTGAAACACAATTCGTTTCAAACCTGGTGGCAAAAGGCATACCATGTAAACCTGGTAGCCTAATATGTGAACCCTAACAGACTTCTCAACCACTTATCACTTCAAGAGCTGCACAGTGAGAAATGTGTTGGCCAGAACTGTATACAAGTGAAGAACTGACTGGTTCATTGGGCTACAGTGTCCATCTATGAAAGCCCACATTTCCTACTCTCTTGCTAGTCACACCAAACATTCATCATGATCTAGTGCTCTTACATCCCATGATGGCGGTTGATCCCGAGAGAATGAAGGCCATGTCTTGCCCATCTGATGCCTGAAGCTGCTGTGTACATGTTCCCCGAGACCATACACATTCCTGGAGGGGAGTCGAGTAGTGATCTGCAGGAACTGGTCTGACAGAACCAGACCCCCAGCACCAACACCAATATCCCAGCTGAAACAAGACAGACAGAGAATATATTAGTAGCAAGTCTGCAAGAGTATTAAACATCATACTGTATAATATCTTTAAATGAGGTCAGTTCTGGGTGTGACTACATTATGCAGGGCAAATCTCAAATGGTACAGATACACTGCCTATTCATCCCATCTTGCAATAATCATCTTGCAGGTCAGTACGTCAGGAGGAGGAAGAAGAGCCAGACAGAATAAGAGGTGAGAGAAGAGTGTCCAGGTTTGATCTGTAGCAGTGTCTTGAAAGTGGCACAGGACAGACAGGAAGGACAAAAGATTGTCAGGACATCATAATATTTAGTGTTTCCCAACAAATGGACTTACTTGGTTTTCTCAGCATAATCAATTTTGTGCATATTTGTGATCTATATGTCAGTGCTCATCTCTCAACAAAATATTTTTGGAAAACTGCAAATGTCCTTGTTATAACAGAAGAAATTAGACAAAGGTTTTCCAGGAACAAAGAGCATAGATATTCATACAGAACCACTGAATTTTCTCAAAAACAGATGTAGCAATGGTAAGCCATCAGCTGTGGTGCCAGCTGTGATGCCCCAATAATCCAAGGGTCTAGGATGTGATTGAGTGTTGCAGGACAACATTTGTATTTTCCAAACAGACAAAGACTATTTCCTTTCTGTTTAAATTTGATATCAGACTTGTACAGCAGCACAATCAGTTCTTTATAACTGCAGGTTCACTAAATCACATTTCCTTACAATCACACTTTTTGCTTTATATTTTCCAGCATAGAATTTGATGTTATACAACAAAAGCACATATTTATCACACTTTCAAGTTATTCACAATTTTTTTTGGCCAAAATCCTGCTGAGTTGCAACAAAGTCGAATAATGACAGGTATGACCATGTCTGCAGTCAACCTGATAAATGCCACTTACATGACAGTGCCTGTGTCCTTACGGAGGATCTGGAAAGCAAAGTTCTCATAGTTGGTCACTTTCACATCATACTTGGGTGTCGTGGTGGAAGTGGGCAGGTTCATAGCTTTTGGAACTTTATATCTGTTACTACTTTCTGTATCAAACTGAGGAAGATCAGACATTCACAAGGATAATGATAAGTCTACATGATTTGTCACTAAACTGGCACAACGTCACCCAACATGATTCATATAACTGCACATGAACATGATGTAAACAATAGGCATGAGAAATCATAGGTGAGCACCAAACCACTGATATGAAATACATGACCAGGACTTCGTAATCTAGGCAAAATAACATCATTATTATGGTACAACTTGATGCAATATGAAGCTTTGCCAACAACACTAAAATTTTTTTTTAATAAATAAGATGATGACAAATTTGGTATACTGTCTAGTGTCAGATATAAATGACTGTATCACGTACAGAGAAATTCTCTTAATTGGGATGATTCTGTTTCTGAAAAATCCTCCCAGGTATGTGGGCATTGCAATTATGAAAACATGGCTCCTCATCTTGAAGTCATTTCTTAAAATCTGATTCACTCTGGCAAAGAATTAAGTCACTATACCATCACTGAGTGTTGCTCAAGATGAAAACAGAGACTTAACAGAAATGGGAAGCAAATGGACACAAAAAAAGGCTCACACAGGGTAGGCTAAAAAGAGATGTGCAGATGTAACTGGGTGGCAAGGCAATGTATATTTTTTTTATTAAGGGGAAGGAATGTGAGCTTGACTTGATAATTTTGTTCAGTTGATGTTACACATGAGCTGGGAAAGTGTGTCACTAGGAATTTTACCAAATTACTGTGAAGGATCAATTTTGAGATGAAGGGCCAAAAAAATCAAATCAATGCTAGAAATTTGATGCACCTACTGGGAATCAAACCTGGGTCTTTCAGCTTGCAATTCTGAACATGCTACCACTGAACACTGAACACCACAGGGACACTAACTTCACAGTAATTTAATTTTTAAAAACTTTCTACCTGAATCATCCCTAACTTTGACTTGTAAGCCTACTGTTCACCAGTGACCCTGACACATTTCATGACTGCTCACCTCCCCCTGCTTATCCATGTCATGTCCTCATGACTACTAACAGTTCTCAATGAGTACGAGGTAATTTTTATATGATATCTCATCCTCTTTGGTATTCTATCCACAATAAATCTCAGATCATTCTTACATGGTTATCTCAGCTCTTAGAATTCTACCTCCCACTTCGTCCTATGTCTCTGCCTATGGGTCACAGAACCTTTTCCTCTACTGTTTCCCTAAAGGTCCTAACAAGACATTCTACCGACAACCCCAGGTGTAACTGGATGGCAAGGCATATTCTCATCTATTCTTTATTAAGGGAGAGGAATGTGAGTTCAGTTTGATAATTTTTCACATGATATAACACATTATCTAGGGAAGTGTGTCACCAGAGATTTTACCAAATTACTGTGAGGAATGAAATTTGAGAAGATGGGCCAAAAAAACCTACACTAGAAAATTTCATACCCCTACTGGGAATCAAACCCATGGTCTCTATGCTTGCAAGTCTAAACATGCTACCACTACACCACGGGGAAGCTAACTTCACAGCAATTTAATTCTTAAATACCTACTGGCAGAATCATCTCTAACTTTCACATGTGAGCCTAGTAAACACCTGTGACCTTGACACATTTCCCGACTGCTCACACAGAGATGAAAAATTCAGAGAGGAAATGGAAGAAGGAAAGTATGTGATACAACCTGTGGAATGATCAAGGTATTCAGTATATTGTGGTATTTGCTATACTGATTGTTATGTGGTCATTGAAAGGTGAACTTGCTCAGCATCACTTTAAATTCTGGACATTCCTCAAAGTTAACATGATTTTCTCTCTCCTCCCTCCTCATTCCCAATTCTATCATCTTCCTGATATATGCATTCTCCCATGAAACTTCTTTTTCGTCACTGAAATGTTGGTCATTCTCTCCTGAGTGGCAGTCAAAACAACATTCATCTAAGACAATAGCTTCATCAAAACTGCATAATATGGCGGAAAGATTCCCAGTGATTATGGAGTTGAAGGGCATGACGGTGCTAGGTTATGAAATATCACTTACCGTAAAACGCGCAATATTTTCTCCATAGTTAGTAAAAGTGAATGTCCAATCAAGGATGTCTCCTCCAAAAGGAGCCTGACCATGCTGTGTCAAGTTGTGGTAGAATCCATTGCCAAATTGAACCTGAGTTGAAGCCGAAAGTCTGTACTGATTTTCGTTAAAGACACAGGATGGAGGACCTGGCATATATGTACAGCCTCTCCTCTCACATTCTGTCTGGTTGATAGATGGTCCGTACCCTGTGAGACGGAAACATTCAGGAAAGTGTGAACTGATGACAGGTGGAGGTGATGAAAGAGAGATTAATGCTGTTGTGATGAAAAGTAGCTTGGCTGAATGGTTATAAAAATGTACTTAGAATCAAAAGAACTTAAACTCAATCCCTACTTGAGACAAGAAGTGAATAATTTGGTAAAGCATTTCTTTCACCTTTTCCTCATCTACCTATCTCTAAAATGGGTATCTGCCCCTAGACAGTTGTGCTTTTGTTTGAATGCTGATCAGTATCTGTAAAATAACAGTGGCACTGTGTGCCCCCAATAGAACAGAACTGAGTCAATTACTGAATGATTTAGTCTGCTTGGGTAATAATATGAAATCAGACAGGTGAGCATTGCCTGGATATAACATTTATCAATTTTATTATCATTACACATTATTGTCAATGGAGCTCAAATGTCAAGACAAAGGTGTAAGCAGGGGAGGGGGTGGCTGCCGTGTGCTAAGGCAATGCACTGACATTATCCAGGGGGATCTGCACATAAATGTGAACAGTTGGGAAGTATGTTGGGGTCACATGCATATGAGGCTGACATGTAAACGTTTGGGCAGAAAGATAGGTGGGAAGATAAAGATTAAATTGCTGTGAAGTTAGTGTCCCTATGGCATAGTTTTAGCATAACCAACTTGCAGGTTGATGGCCCTGGGTTAGACTCCTAGTAGGCACAGGAATTTTTTAAGAGTTAGGTGTTTTCAGATTTTCTGTTCAAACTTGATTTTTCACAGTGATTATGTAAAATCCTGGTGGCACATTTTCCAGATCACATTAGTTCAAGCTTATAGTCCTCCTCCTTAATGAGTAGAACATGCCTCACCACCCAATGAGATAAAAATCAGACAGTACAAGTACTGGTTGAGAGATATAATGCCTTTTTTCCCACCAACTTGAAAACTGTTCAAGTTCTTTGCAGTATTTCAGGAGAGACAAAACAAACCTTCAGCTTCAGGGTAACAATCCACTTTGGGCATGTCCCATCTCAGTGTGAATTCTTCTCTAATACGCAGACTAGGAACTGTGATGTTCAGTACCTAAGGAAGGGAAAACATCACACATTCATTCTGAATACCCTAGCTGAGGTGACCTGGTACTGCTCAGGAAGTGGAGGGGAGGGGGTGGTTAGGGGCAACGAAACTCACAATCCACCCATATTGCCTGTCCATAACCATTTGTGTCCATGCCTGTCCTTCATATTTCATCATCATCTGTCAATGCCCGTCATCATCAGTGATCATCTGTCATCACTCTTCATCATCCTTCATCATCCGCATCCATATGTGCCTGTTCATGTCCATTCATGTCTGTCATCATTAGTCATCATCAGTCACCATCTTTCATTATCCATTATCATCCATTATTGTCCACAATTAAAATATATTAATATGTTATGATAATAGTGATCAAAAATTCAATATATGACAGTGCTGTCACAATTACCTGTCCACTCTGAGTGAAACTTAGTATGTCAGCCTGACCTGCCAGGGTGACAGATGTGACATTCATGCTGACTCCCAGGATGATGACATGTGCCACCTGTAGCTGGTCCCAGGCTGTAGCCTGGGCCGTCCTGTGCACCACAGAGAGGGTCAAAGCATTCTGGAAGATGAAAGAAGTATGGTATGCTATTGATAACCTCGACCAATTCTAGACATAGCCAGCATCCACAGATCCACTCAGCCACCGGAGAGTTTGGACCAAAGCCTCATATATCAACTGAGGACAGGCCATACATCAGTGAAATAAGATCTCAACAGAATTAACCCAGTGCATGAACTAAATTATCTGCATTGTACCCACTACATGGAGTCAGCTGAACACTTGCTGCTCCACTGCCCATGTCTGATGAAGCTGCAATACCAGCTCCTTTCACAACCCCCAACCATTCACAAGACAAGAGTGTACTGCTCACAGCTGAAGGGACTATTTCATCGTTATCATCACAAGTGCCACATAACATCTGGATGAATGGGTATTTGTATGTCCCCTAATGTAAACCATCCAATTTAGAGACTTCAAAAAATATTGAAAAGCCTAGTTCCCTTTAACAGCGTTTCAATGTCTGGGATGTCTAACACAGTTTCTTGTGTCATTCTGTCACATTATTGTCAGAGTCTGTGCTGTCACTGTAGTACATGCCATCTTGTCAGTTTAGCAGCTAAGCTACAGTAAGTTTCAATAAGCAACAGGTTGTGGAAGCAAATCAACAATGACAATGACTGCTGAAAGCTAAACAAAAGCCTGAGATACAGTCTAAACTACTTTGATACAGGTTGCTGATACAGTATATCTCATGTTTAAGATAGTTGAAACCTGGGACTGGAATTTATGCTGAGCTCACTCTTAAGATGAAAGCCAAATAAGTGTATATCTATGATCTATGAATTCAGGTGAGCTACAAAAAGAAGTAATAAACATATTAATGCAATAATGAGGTGGTTTTTTTGCTCTATTTTCAGAGCAAACTCCAAGGTGTGTAAAGTTTACTCATAGCAAGACAACAGCTCTTACATTTTCCACCCTCAGGTTGGCTTTGTAGTATTGCATGTCACCAAGGCTGTCTGAAATTGAAATTGAAGTTTATCATCATCTTACCAAATGCAGCAAAATCAGAATTTCAGTAATGTTGGAATTCTTAAGTAATCCTCACCATTCAATTTCTGATATCATTCAGCATCCCCTCACATGACCAATTCCTCACTTTAGCATCCCCCCCTCCCCCCCACATTAGCATTCCCTCACATTAGCATGCCTCACAATCACATTGTAGTTTCTACCATTTTCTTGTGTAAAATGGTCATGACATGGTCATTCTCACATCATTCCCCTTCATGATTAAACAGGTCTAGTCAGAGGTAAGATGAAGAGAAGAACTGTGCAAGTTGAAGTTAGTTCTTTTTACCATGGCAGTGTTGCTATTGATCTCTTAGAGATGACTTTACCAAATCAAACTGGCTGCTGCAACACTCTCTAGTGGACACCTGACAAAAACTCCCAGACGGCTGCATACAGTGGGAAACTTTTCAGAAACTAAGATCAACATATGGGTCTTTATTCAATCTGCAAGTCGCATTTTTTTTTTTTTTCATTTTTTATGCTGTTTTCTTGTTAAATGCCCTGTCTTTCAGATCTGATTTTTGGTTTTCCAAAAAATGTTCAGCATTCTACTGTCTCTGAAAACTCACCAATGGCCATCCCATCATCCCAGAAAAAACTGCCGGCTGCGGTACCAGCTTCATCCAGGGCTGCCACAATAGTCAGAGGCTTCTGTCGACTGTGGATTTACAGATTCAACAACAATGACACCAGACTGACCACTGTTGAGAGTTATGACTATTTTTTTCTACATTAATCCATAGGACATCACAGTAACCAGTGACATACTTTTCTCTGGTGTTAATTACAGCTATTGAAATTTAATCACACAAATGTCATGTGTTGCTCTTTGAATGATATCATAATGTAAATACTAGGGAAAATTATATTTGTTTCTCTTTCTCCTTAAATATGTCAACATATCAAAATGAAAATGAAAATAATATTTTTATTCACTCCATAGGGAAATTGTTTTACAATAGCATACAATGTTATACATCTCATTCATAATATGCACACATGAAGCAGTACACATCATACATAAAAACACAGACTTCCACATGAATTACATAACAAATTCATTTCTAGTCTCAGCCATGCAGTGCTCTAGTCCATCCAGCTCAAAAGCCAGGTATTCATTTTTACCTGCATAGAGTTAGTATTGGGAGTAAAGATGTCATTCTGAAGGACAAAGCTGGGACACTCAGACAACTTCAGAGTTCACAGCCTTTCAAAGTTGTCAAACAACTTACATTGTCTTCTGAATGCTTAAACAGACAGCATGAAATATGTTCAGCTAACAACCACCGTGTACCTGAAGTGTGTGTTGTTAGCATAGTCCTGCAGTACAAGAATACATCCACCTCTAAGGTGCAGAAGAGGCATTGAGTCTTCATCCACATCTACCATCTTCCAGTTCCCTTGTGACATCTCCACATCCCTTTCCTATCACAGGATGGAGAGAGTATTCATGGCAAACATGTGAAAAGATCCATATGAAGGAACCAGCAGTTCCATGCTGATAAGACACAGGACAGTACCAAGGTTAAATATAGAAAATAACTTGCTGAATGGTAAACTAGTGTTGTCCGAGTTTACAAGTGCTTGGGTTAATGCCAGAAGTGAGGTTAAGAAAGAGAAAGCATATTTAGGAGAATCTTTTGACGATGTATAGAGGCCCTCTCCCTTTCCTAACTTTGTAATCAAAGGAAAGCTGTATCGTCCTACAGATTGTTAACTCATACGATACCCTGTTATTCCAATAAAACAGTCTTTCAAGTGTCTGTCAACATGATATAATGCTTTTGCCTGCCCCAAACAACCCACAGGGTTACATTAAGCAAAGTCCAAATTCTTACATCCACAGTATGCGTGGCAGCCATTAGCTTAGTCAAACATGTTCTGGCTGCATGACCAAGCTGTCTAGCCAGTGCTTTGCTGATGGGTGATAATATGTCGGTATGGATCTTTTAATTCCACTGTAAGCGTCAACTGTGCCAAACAAAATCATGCTGAGGCAATAAAACTGCAGAATACTTTACCTGGCGTACACAATCAAAATTTAGTTTTGAATTTGGATGACCAAAACCTTAATTAAAAACTCATTAATACATTGTCAGATGGAGCTGTCTGTAGTTGCAGGAACTTCAGTGACATCATCATTTTTAATTTTTGCCACAAGCTGCTGCTGTTCAGGGAAGGGAAATAATTCTAGACTCAAGGGCATATTCTCGTCATTCCAGCTCTCTTTATTGCATCATATTACACATGTGCCTGTTACCAGAACGATGCTCTTTCTTCACCAAATTGGCTCGGAGGGCACCATAGATAATTTTCAGAGAGAAAAAGTACTGGAACACAGAAATGATTTTTGACATGCATGTGCTGTCCATGTTTAACTCTGCCGTTAACTCAATCCTGCCCTTAATTTCAACCCTGCCCTTCTATCCTTAACTCTAATCCAATCATACCTTGTGAGAATCTCACATCCATACCAAATATGACATTTGAAACTTGTAAACTGAGACAACATATTGCAATGATAATTACGTTGTCCAAACTTTAAGAAAATATTCTCTAAAGATATAAATGATGTGAATTTGAATTCTAAGCATTAAATTCAGTGTTTCCACCAACGATGTCACATAGTGAAGTCATGATCCATTTAATTTAATCTAGACTAATTACCACCATCACATAGTCTACATCTGCTCCTCCACTGTCACTCCTACAATGAAAGAGTTTGAATTAAGACCAAACTAATCACAGATGTGGAATAATTTGACAAACATTGTTTACTCTCTCATAAAGCTACTAACATGCTACTGCTCACTGTCTCATCTTGTAGAAAAGTGATGAGTAAAACCAGAGACAGACACAGACAGACTATATCCAGTGATAAACTCACCATGAGGAAGTCATACCATAATCCCTTGGGCAAATAATAATTCAGTTCAATTTGGTTCTGAAGGAAGATGCAAGAAAACAAACTTATAAAATTCTATTCAACCATGGCAAATGAAAGTGGTAAATGTTTATTTTATTGTTGTGAGCATGACAACTTTGGATTAGCAAAAAAATGACATGATTTGTGCATGAAAATGAGTTGCTGAAGATGACAAAATTAATGATGACAGATCTAGATGTCAGTGTGTGGCAAAGAAGACAAAGATGAGTATTTTACCTCTTCCAGTATAGGAGATATCAACAAACAGGAGCCCCATAAGAACTGTCTATCAACAGACAATGCCTGAGTATCTTTGGGGAATCTGCAAAGACAAAATTATAACATCAAAGACAAATAGTCAAAGTTAAACAGTTCACAAATTGTTGACATTTTCATTCTCAGAAGCACTTTCTGTATGAATTTGCTGGTCAGAAATAATGTTATTGATAGAAAAACATTAAAAGTGGACAAACTGATATGATTTAGGAACCATCTTTCTCATCCATGACTATTGTACTATTGTACTATTCGCATATACACAGTCCCTATCGTTCTCTTTCGCCTTTTCTCTCTCGCTCTCTCTCTCTCTCTCTCTCTCTCTATCTCTCTATCTGTCTCTGTTTCTCCCTCTCATGGTTTTACCTTTTAACATGACCTGCCTCGAACCCCAGCCTTCTATTTTTGTATACGAGTTGTGAATTGTTTTTGTAGGGCTTGAAAGTGTGTGAGGTTTGTTCTGTTCAGTACCTTGTCTGTTTAGTTAGTTGCAAATGTTCTCCTGATGAAGCCCCCACGGGCGAAAATTTGAGACAATAAATTCAAGATTAACCTGTTAATGCGGTTGTACCTTTTCTTATGGATCATCCATGAACATGGTAACTCCACCCTGTGATAGTTCAAAGTGGAGCTCGTTATTTCGTTCCAGCTCAGCAGAAGCTTTACATTGAACACTTTACTCTCCGCACCAAATGGATCTATTCATAAGTAAAAGTATTGCAGAGGATTTTCAAATCTTTGCTACATTTAATTCATCTTTCTGTATAGTTTGTGTGGGATGGTGAGAATTAATGACTGAGTTTGAACCATTGCCGGGGAATTTCTGGAGTGATGTCCCTTGCTGTGCTGAACAACGAGATGAAGAAGGGAGTAGTAAGCATATAAACTTTAAAATCAATAGCCCCAGAGGGCGGTGCCCTTTTCTAGAGAATATTGTTTGAAGGTTCAGCAAACTGTTGTCATGAGAGCCAACTCCTTTTTTTGTCTTACCAAGAACTGCACTTTGTTCCGCCTGTGTGGGATCGCCTACTCCTACCAGAGTTCACTGGCACGTGGAGGAAGTCACCCCACCTCATCTGCATCCTCCCTACCTTTTCACCAGTATACATTTTTAAAAAAAATATTTCCATCTAGTTATCTAGGTTAGCCAACACCCACTTTTCTTTTACTTCATAGCTTTGCTTTCCAGTCACAGTTTACCAGTAACTAAAAGCATTACTTATTTATGGTTTCAAGCTTTAATCTCAGGTTATATGGGACTGCTTGTCCTGGCTGGCTCATTTGGAAAGGTAAATTGAGATATACTATGGAGACATATCATTACAAGCATAATACACGCCAGTATCAGACTTACTCATGATGCAGTGGTCTGATGACAGTAGAGCCTTGTGTGTGAGCTTCATGGAACAATGTATAGAGATAAGGGAGAAGTTTGTAGCGGATACGCATGATGTCCCGGGACGCATAACCTACATCATCACCCAACTGACCTGGGCCTTGAGGCTGTCGGAGAAAGTGATACATCTCATGTGGGTAAAAAAGCAATTGTCTCATGTTCATTAAAGATATTGCTCTGATGTTACTAACAAAATGCAACGTGACAGGTTTCTGCTAACATTCTTAATACTTGGCACTACTGCAGTCTTGCTTTAACTGGTTCAGTAATATGAAGGGTGAAATTGTCTGTTTAGACCTTTCCTTCTGGTCTCAACTGAATCTAACCTAACCACATTGTCTCCACCTCCTTTCTCTTTTCATAAGCCAATTTCATTGAACAATTTTCAACACTTACTCCTTTCATCTCAGTGCAAATATCCATGTAAGAACTGTTGGGATAATCTTCCCACTTAAACAGACCTATTTCCTTTCAATGTCCTTTTCCACAGCCCAGTAATCTGTAAATTGCAGGTTGGCACCTGTATCTGATTCTCTCTAATCCTGCTATGCTGCTAATAACAAATAGAAAACGAAGCAACAAACCATATAACCGTTTCCATTATGGTTCCTGCTAAAGGTGTAGAATGCTCCAAGCTGCATCCATCTCTTGCACAAAGACACCGTTGTGTTCTCAAAAAATCCACAGATGTCAGCACCAATCTGCCCAAGTAGATCAAGGTAGATTTATTTGAGCACAATATTGTGTGCAGTTAACATATCCTCACATGTAAAAATTCAGGTGGATGTTAAATAAGTATAAATCACTTTCTTTACTGCACACAGTTTATTTCTGGATTATTCAGATTTGCATCCATTATCCATAAATTAAATTATAAATATGTAAATGTAGACCGGGTGACAAGGTCCTGAGTAAATTAATAAGGATGAAAGTATAGAATGGTGATGATGTGGCTGGTGGTCATAGGGGAGGTTCGTCCAGTTGGGATGGTGATGGTGGTAAACATGTCCCTATGTTAGGGTATGAGGTTATGAAGGGAGTCAAGCATCCCAGTCACAGCAACCAGGAACAAATAGTTCACTCCATTGTAAAAGTTGAGAAACACTTCACTGTCACACAGAAGACAATAAAGTTATTCATTAAAGTTCACAAAATGATTGCCAAAACAAAACATGTCTTCAAGACAAAACGGTGCCTCTTTTTCTCTGTGGCAAACTGTCAAGGAGTGGTGGACCACAGGTGCTCCAGCTCTCAGAAGAGCAGCTTCCTCATTGCTGGCTGGCCACACATTGCCTCAGTCCTGGAGGTTGGCTACCCCTCCAAGACCAGGAATGCGTAACCACTAACAACTTTTAAATTTAAGCCAATGAAAACAAACAACCTAACACCCCATGATGGCCGCGCCATGACACAATGACCAAGAGATAGTCAACCAAAGCACAGGCCATGCGCCCTGTGACGTAACTGAGGCAAAACAATGATCAATGGGAGATAATAAGCAAGGGGAGAGGAATAACTGAGAGCTGTTACTCAGGAGCAAATAGGAGGGGAGGTGGGGTAAGACAAATTAAGTCAGCTTTCACCTGCCTACATAAAAGTATGATGAAAAACAAATTTTTGTTGATCACCTCATTCCATCAGACATCAAGATACTTACATAAGGAATTCCAAAGAGATTGAACTCCAACAAACCTGAAATAAAAAAACAGTCTCAAGCAAATATGAAATGAATCAGTAGACACTTGTCACTGAGCTCGCATTTTCTCATCTCATTCAGAACAAGTGGAAGCAATGTGAAGTGGGAACTGCTGAAAGGCTGAGAGTCTTTGGGACAAATTAGAAACACCAAATCCATTTGGTCAATCGTTCATGGCATGCAGCCACACCAATACCGGAGTGCTTACTTTGAAAACCATTTTTTTACTAACACCCTAGTAACCCACATCCCCCATAAGGAAGTATACAGAGTAACCCACTTCCATATAAGGAAGTATACAGAGTAACCCACTTCCATATAAGGAAGTATACAGAGCAACGAAGGCCAAATCAATGCATGCTGAACAGAGTGCTATGAAAGTTCCTACATGCTTTATCTGTTTACTGTGCCAGAGATCTAACTGCCGTGGTGGATATATTTGGATGTTAGTGATGCAGAAAATACTTTATTGTGGAAAACAAAACAACAGACAGTATGAAGATATTCTATCAAAACAAATGTTTCAGCCTTTCATTTCCTGAGACTCTCAGTGTTCAATTATTGATAATAAGACAAAAAGACCTACCAATGATAGAACTGTGCATGTCCTTCCACTGACTGATGTTATCTCCTAACCAGTGTCCAACATGCTGACCAGACCCAGGAAATGTGGAGCGGCTGATAACAATACTTCTCTCCCCTGTTGCCTCTCGTGTAGCTCTGTACATTAATAAAGACAAGTTGACAGTGCAACAGATTTTTATGGCAACATTTCTATCAAGGTGAGGTTTTGGTTACAGGTAACTAGCCTGATCCAGATCTTCTGCAGGATAACAAAGTCAGTCGTACTAGTTCCACAAAAATCTCATCTCCTCACTGGGTCATGTGCATTTGAGTGAATGTGATAGAAGAAAACATGTTACAGAAGACCTTGTATGAAACATAATGATAATTAGGAAAGGGATGTTTCAAATCACATCGGCTAAAAGAATCACACAGAACTCTCTAAGCTGACTCAGACTTTGCTAAAATCTGAATCTGTGTCACTTTCCTTTCAAGATAGACATGGCAGCTGACAGAAATATAATGGCAGTTCAGTAAACTAGGGTGACATTTTAGGCTTTAAATAAATAGGAGAGCCAATAATAGATGAATAAGTAACAACCCTTCAAAATTGAATGGAACTTTCCATAGAAAACATGTTTTCATAATTGCATTATGTGTAAGGTGGTTCAAATTTTGCAATAACAAGCCATGCAGGCTGTTCACAAGTACTCATTCTGATGTGGCATATGACTGACTCCCAAACTCACACTAACGTAGCATCAGAGACTCCCAAACTCTCACTAGTGTAGCATTTGACCAACTCCCAAACTTACTCAAATGTAGCATCTGACTGACTCCACCCAAACAAGCTGTGAACATCATAGTGAGAGTACTGGTCATTGTCCCCCTGCACTGTGCTCATACATATGGTCTTGTCAGACAACCGACCTGGTCGCTGGTCATTGTCCCACCGATAGGCTGCCTCTGGAAATATGCACATTTTATGTCACCACAGAATCTGTTGTTAGACCTCTTTCATCATTTTTTAAAACTGATTTCTTTGCATCTATAACCCGGGGTAGTTGAAAAGTGGATCAAGGTAAATATGTTTTAATAGTAAGTTAACACATGTAAAAAAATCTAAAAATGAATAATAAACACAATATAGTGAATAGAAAACGTTATTAGGGAAAAAGAAACAGTACTACTCTTGAGAGAGCAAAACAGCAAAACTTGCTTGGTACCTTGTTTGTTCTTTTACATTATATTTCTCCTTAGTGTCATTTTTTACAAGCAGTGTAGGGGAATTCCCTAAACCAAGATACAAAATAGGACAAAATAGGAGGAATTTTGTCTTTGTGACTACGTTAAAAAATACATACCATAAATCCATAACAATGACTGTGGTCACAAAAAAAATCCCCCATCTCCCTTTCCCAAATTACCAACTCAAAATATGAATCTTCTTCCAGTAGGAGCTCCATCACTTACTTGGTCTATATGGTGGATCTTCCCTTAGATTAGTTGGACAATGTAAACTCCAGTATGGTTTGACATCCTCAGGCCAATTCCACGGTCGTTCCTCATTCGTACCAAAACTGGCAGGTTCATTCATATCCTGCAGACAAATTACAAGCCAATAACCTGCACAGTCTACACCAATCACATGTGTACTACAATTTGGTAGGGTTGCTACATCTCAGGCTTATGATCAAAACTTGTCCACCGAAATGTGGGTAGACTAGATTTTAGAAAGGGAAAAAAATAATAGGAAACAGAAATAGAAAATAAGAAGAAAAAGATGGACAAAAAAAATTAAAAATAGAGACTATAAACACCTCGGAGAGAAGGAAGGTCAATTCATCATTTCAGGTAAGCCACTCATCCATACACGGGCATAGTGACGGTGATTTTTTGGGGTAATCTTTTGGTAGCACTTACATCCATCCAGCTGTCTGAAACCGTTAATGGCTGACTTGGACAAAGATTTCCCATAAAACAAGACATCTACTAGGAACTGCTTTAGTACTGGATATACACGGGTGTCCTAATTCTCATTAACCTTTCAGCATACACCAGAGAATAAGGAACGACTGTTAAATGGATGCAGTTTAGGAATCGTTCTTTACTAGGTGTTCATTGTTCCAATTACGACACAAGCCCTGTCACTTGAAATACTGTACAGTTTCAAAGAAGTATAAATAATTTTTACATAGAAATCAGTTAATTTTAATCTAAAGCCTGCTGGAGCCAAAAACAAAGAGCCAGTCAGTTATTTGGGAGCCAGTGGCTTTTAAAAGAGCAAAAAATCTGTTATTTGGTTCTGGAAAAGCGAAATCTGGCAGCTTTGAGAAAAATGGGGAAACCTCTCATGGAAACGGTCTTGCCGCTCTTGCACAAAAAGAAAACAAAATAACAGTCACTATAGCGGGTAATGTAGATTCCCCTCAGATTACTTGCCACCTTTTTTTAAATAGTTTCTATCGTGACACAGCCTTAGATACAATACACTGTGCATATGGAAGCGCTGAATCTGTGAGGCAGTGTATGGGCCTTCAGATTATCGGCAAGTAAAACTAGCTAACCGTGACAAAATTGTATTGTCAAGGCTTGTAAAAGGCTTGTAGGTGATATAGTACGCATATAAGTGTGGTAATTTTACAAAACATTTCAGATTAATTAAATTGTATTGGATAAATGCGACAATATATCAGTAATCTCAGATTTACACTTACATGGACACTATGCCCCTGCACTCATAAAAGGCCAAACAGAAAAAAACTATGGAAACTGAAACTGGTGCTATACTGATGACTTACTATCCAAATTCCATCAAATGTCAGGTTGTGTCTGTAATCAACAATGAGATTCTTCCACACTTGTTTCACTGATGTCTTCATGTAGTCAGGGAACACAGTTTTACCAACAGGCCACACCTGAAAAGCAAACATTCCTCAAATTAAATGAAGTCTGACTCAGAGATGTTAATGGTGCTGGCAAAATGAGTAAAGAAGACAGCTGTACAATGCAAGTTTGAGAAACAAGCGAAGACACAAATCGATCTAGAGCACCACATGTGGATATGGTCATGAATGAATTAAGAATGTGGAGAGTATTCATTTAATGCTGACAGCTGCTGTATTATTTCTTTAGACCGGTGGAAAGGTAGGGAAGGTGCAGTTAACATGGTGAGACTTCTTCATGTGCCTGAGAACTCTGGTGGATAATTCCATGCAAGCTGAGCAAAACACAGTTCTACATGAGACCAAACAGTTTGCTATTCCCTCAAATGATATCCAGAAAAAGGGTGTCACCCTCTCTTGGGATATCACTTTTGAAGTTAATATATTTAACAACCCTTTCCTTTATCTCTTGTTCAGCACTGCAAGGGACACCACCCCAGAAATTCCCAGGTAATGGTTTAGACAGAATTGTCTCAACTGTTTCATTGTATATGAAAAGTGGTGTGATTAGAAACTTGGCTCATATTATGACACTTAAACTAAGTGTTCACATCAAAATGAGTAATTACTGATGTACCTTGTAGTGCAGAAGATTTCCACACATTTGTTAAGCAACAGCGCTTTAGACAAAGCCATACAAAGGAGTACACAAGGAATTCAAAGTTTGTCTTATTCTGTTAAAAAGTATGTCATCACAAATGTTCAACACAAACAACTCAGTGCCATATAAGAGCAAACCAAACCTCTATATGTATCATACCAAAATTATTGTCTTATGTATCTGCATGAACATATTCTTTGGGTGCATAGATTACATCAATAATATTTCTTTTTCTCTTGCTGTAAAAACTCAAAGCTTGTTTTGGGATGAGCGCTTTATAAATGCAATTTATTATTATTATTATTTTCCATGTAATTGCCTATGATCAGTAAACTGAGTCAGCCTTAACTTTGACTGCTTATCAATTTCCTCTCTAAATTTCTTAACAATCGTCTCTGTTACCATATCAGTGATATCTACATTTCAGTCAGGGACAGTTTGAGAAACAGTCAAAAACAATATTTATCCTTTCAGAACAAAACCACCTACATAACTGAGTAGAGCTCCATGAGGTAGAGCAGGAAAAAGTATAAGAAAAGAAAAGAACAGAAAAGGAGAGAGAGAGAGAGAAAAGACCACCTACATAACCAAGCAGAGCTCCATCAGTGTCCTTGCTGTCATCTGGTACAGTGACACCACTGGCCCACTTGATGTTCCCACCCACTCTCTTCATCTCCTCATAAGGATGGTAGTTGGTCTCATTAGAGATCATGCATGGGTCCTGTCAGTTAGCAGCATTACCATCAGATCATCACCAAAAAGAAAAGGAAGGTGGAATTTAAAAATAAACTAATATTTTCACACAAATTGATGAAAGCTCAAGATCCCTAACTAATACATAAATGTCTTCACCAAGTGTGATACTTGGGGTATACTGGCCAGAAAATATAACAAACAATACACTCATCAAAAGGATCAAATAGAGAGAAATCAAAGAACAGAATCTGGGAAGGGAATTAGGATGGATGGGCCTCACATTTGAAAGATTTCAAGATCATCATAAGGACCGCTCCAAATGGGAGATTCCCCACCACTGGACATGTGGAAAGCCTGCTTGCACACATTACATGACTTCAGAATGAAATCATGTTGTTCACAGAAGTCAAAACAGCTTTCGTATCTCTCTTTATTCCCAGCTCAACATAGGATTCTGAAGCACTAACTTAACCCTTTGAACCCTGGGGCCCTAAGCCATAAATGCCCCCTTCCCTGGGCTTCCACATGGAGGCTGACATCTTGGAAGTCCTTTCCCATAATTCCCACACCAAACGTGTCCCTGAATGGTCGTTATATTTAGCACTAAAGTCACGTTACTGAAATGCTTCCGTGTTTCCCGAAATATCGGGACTACGGTGCACAGGAAAATAAGGGGATTCCCTAAATATCGGGATAACGGGTTCAAAGGGTTAAAATCCGTACAACAGACTGAGATCTGGCTGACTCTGATGTCCAACTGCACTCTATTATCTAGCACAAAAAACTGTTCTTTTATTGCTTCAATATTCTTATACTTGCCAGTTTCTCTTGAGTTTTCATTGGCTGACCATATCACACATATCACACACTGCCACAGACCATTAAAGAGTTTAAATATCATTGTATGAACTGCTTACACAATGTACGATTTCATTTAACTGTTAAGTGCTGTGACGAACTCACAGTGAACTCACCAAGATGTAGATAATTCTCATGCCCTGACTCTGCAAGGTTTTAAAGTAATCATTCAAGCCAGGAAATCTGTCCTCAGCCACAGTGAAGATCTTCTGAGTGTCCATGTGGTCAATATCCGCATACTGGACATCCTGATAATGTGATCAACAGAAACAATGGTCTTGTGAGTGATGTGGGTGTGGAACATTGAACATCATCTGAACACACATGTGGTGGTAAGTTCTCTATTTCTGTATTTGTAACTGGAGAATAAAAAGATAGACAGCTCCTCTAAACTAAAGTAAGCAGGAACTCTGAGCCAGGAAATCACTGAATGACCAAAAAAACCACAAAGAAATCTCTGCTAACAGTTGTGATTTGCCAAGTTATGCAGCTACCACTTACGTGAGGAATCTCATACTGTGCTGTGGTCTCGACGGCCTTTTTCATGTTCTCAATATTGTTGTAGCCATAGCGACACAGCTGAAAGCCCAGAGCCCAGTAGGGAGGCATCAATGGCCGACCTATGACCTGTTGTGGAGAAACCAAAAGAATAACCATAAGGGCTGAGGTATACCATTCCAATAACGGTTACAAGTGGATGTATCCTATCATGAATATATGAACTCACCTCACTGTACCCTCGCTCTCTAACAAGCTTACCCTCTAACACTATTGCACTATAACAAAATCACCCTAGTGAACTATAACACTGAAAAACTCATATCCTGTGCACATCTTTATTAAAACAAACTCATCTCCGTGTACTGTTGCACCATAACCAATTCACTTCTGTCTATTACTGCACTATAACAAATTCATATTTGTGTGTACTGGCACAATGTATTAAACTCACTCCTGTGTACTGTGCTGCACCACAACTAATTCAGCGCTGTATCCATTTTCATTATAATGAACTCACCCCTGTGTACTGTTGCACCACCTGTTCTGGTGTGGGTCCCATGAAAATATAAAAGTCTAGGATTCCTCCAATAGTCCTGATGGTCAGACTGGGTTTATCTGAGAAGGCATACTCTGTGAAACAGATGTAGATTGCAATTCTGTCAGAAAACTTTGCAAGAAGACCACATTCAATGACACATCTTGGACTATGTTTTGTAGTTGGGAAGAACATATCAAAAATACATTGGCAACATTTGGTCAAGGTAAATACGTTTTTCCCCAGTGTTCTATCAGATCCCATCAACATACAGACTAAGCTATATTGGTGTCACATCCTCAGTAATAAGCTTGGTTCAATTAAATAGTGACAGTTCCTCAGTAATGATTAGTATGGCTGGTTCACTTGTTGCTGGAGACATCATCAACGCACTCCAGACAAGTCTGTAGATTTTCCAATCTCTACACCAGAAGTTCCTTACAGAGTACAATACGTTGCTTGCCTTACAGAGTACAATACGTTGCTTGCCTTACAGAGTACAATACTTGCTTGCTGTGCTGCCTTGACTTCTGATTGATCTGAAACATCTTCTATTACCCCTCACCAATCTATTTTTTCATGCGCTCCACAGCAACATGGAGTAACAAACTCAATAACAAACTCTGTAACAAGCTCTCATGCCAGGAGACCATCTACATCTATCCTAGTTCTGTCTTTATGTAGTAGGAAGTCTTAATTTCTTGATTCAAATTCTTAAGATGACCCAGTGCTAGCTTTGTAATATAAAGGTCATTTGTACAACAAGCTTGAGTCATAGATCCTGTTTTCCCACAGAGTGTCAAGAGCTGCAGTGCAGAAATGGGTCTGATATGTTTTATTCCTCCTTCCCCTTTTCAATATGTGAATCACTTTGTGTGGAATATTTAACGTGGTCATTAGCTTTGCATTATAGATTACAGAACAACTGCTAACAAGTACATGGTAATCCTGTGTAATGACTATTGACTCAAAGATAATTTACCTTGAGCATTGCTGTTGAGCATTAGGATACCATGCGTGTTGCCTTCAGCATCTTCCACACATGTGTAGAAAGGATGGACTCCATACAAGTTGGCCATTTCCTGGGAGGAGAAATGGGTAAAGCTTCAATCAGAGTCATCAACCTATCATCAGACTGCAAGATATATATCTGACAACTTTTGTTATCTGACTGAGTACATCAGACTGCAAGATATATCTGACAAGTATTGTTATCTGACTGAGAACATCAGACTGCAAAATATATCTGACAAGTATTGTTATCTGACTGGGTACATCAGACTGCAAGATATATCTGACAAGTATTGTTATCTGACTGAGTACCTCAGACTGCAAGATATATATGACAAGTATTGTTATCTGACTGAGTACATCAGACTGCAAGATATATCTGACAAGTATTGTTATCTGACTGAGTACATCAGACTGCAAGATATATCTGACATGTATTGTTATCTGAGTAAGACTGAAGCCATTAAAAATCACTGAATTGCAGGCTCATGTTGCAAGCTGTAGAACAGTATCTGAAACAGTTTAAATGACATAGACTGAAGAACTCTTACTATCTGGGAATCAGTTCTCCTTGATGGCAAGTAAAGCCATGTCTACTGCTTTCTACAATTACTGTCTCATTTGAGGAAAACTCTGGAAGTTTTGTGATTGGCCAGTATTTCATTTTCAAAGGCATGCAGAAAAAAATATCATCCTATGACATGAAGTGATATGTTATTCAGACGTCATCATGTGGGGTATCTCATTACTCATTTTAAAATAATGTATTGTCATGAACTTTCTTCCACAGCAGTCTTTCTTCCTATTGCATATGTTCACTAACTATGTTCACTAAAGCTATCATACATGAAGAGGATGCCAGACTTCCTGTCAGCAGTCTGTAAAATTCTGGAATTGCTGTCAGCGTGAACATCTTTGGTAGGTTAATGTTCAGCGTCAGTGTTTACTTGCTGGACAAATTAGTTTGGACTAACAACTTCAGTGGTTAATGCCATCACATGGATCTCCTGTTGTCTTTGATTCTACCACTGGTGTCATGTAACGTTTTGGAATTTCCAGGAACATAATTAAAATTTTGGAGGCCATTATTAAATTTCATTATATGCTGTATTAAAGAGTAATTCTGCAAACTTAGTTATAAAGTGTGTGTATATATATACTCTATTCTTACATCCCAAGATGGTGGCTGGTCCCGAGAGAATGAAGGCCATGTCTTGTCCATCTGATGTCTGAAGCTGCTGTGTACATGTTCCCCGAGACCATACACATTCCTAGAGGGAAGTCGAGTAGTGATCTGCAGAAACTGGTCTGACAGAACCAGACTTCCAGGACCAACACCAATATCCCAACTGAAACAAAGCACAAACAGTTACCTACCATATTTATTACATCATATCATCACTTGGATGAAATACATGTACACTGATAATGCCCAAATCCAAATTTTACAAGAGAGGCAAAAAACTGTCTCATTATCTTTAGAGGTAAACTCTGTTGGTTAATGTGGTGTAATACTGAACAGAGTTCAGCCTGCAGAGTTAGAATTTACTAAGCTACAGTTGAAAAACTTTTTGAGTTTTACCATTTTTTTTGTCACCGAAATTGCTTAATGCAAAAGTCTGTAATTGGCTGAGGTCAGAAAAGAGCACCAGTTTTCTCATTAACGTCATTTTTTTGGTGCGCATCTGAGCAAATGTGTGCAATATTTCAACATGTGCTTCTTTTGATAATTTACATAAAGAAACATTTTGCAATTTCTCATCATATCATGAAAAGACTGAAGCTAGCAGTTCGAGGTTTTGACACAACATGCATGATGATTTTCGCAGTCCAAAGGCATCAAATCTTAATTTCTGTCGGGGCAGCATTTATCTGGTTATTGTACCCAAGCAATGATGTGATGGTTTTGTTCTGACTGTAAAGAAGTTAATGTAATGATCTAAGTCATGTCTGAACCAGTATTGAATTAATTTGTCCTGTCATTCTTTTGCTCACAATGAAACTCTCCTAACCCAACTGATAAGTGCTAATGCTGTGCGTAAAAACATAATTCAATCATTTGTGCCCATTTCACTGAGTTCATGTTATTTGTTCATGTCTGTCATTATTGTCAGCACATTATGAGAATGGTGATCTATGATCTGGCATATCCCTGACAGCGGATGGGAGGAGAGAAACAGTCGGTGTCACTCTGATGTGTGGTCTGAGGTTGATGTGAGATTTTAGTGACACCGTCTGGTGAATTATGAATCCCAGCATCTATTAAAACTATCTTAAGCCCACTCAAAATCATTGTAAAAGTATACGAGATGAGACTGGGGAGGTATTGGGGGTCCTGTTTATCCTGGGTCTGCACTGTCTGTCTGTGGTCAGCTCTACACAATGTCATGATCTCAAGAAGGCAAATGGCCGCCAGACAAGACAAAATGGTTTTCCAAACAGAGCATGAGTTGTGTGACTGCAACAAATCTACCTAAAACCATTAACCAACTTACTGCAGATATATTCCCCACCCCTCCCTCCCCCCTTTTCAATATATAGTCTTGCTTTCCGTTGTTTCATCTGTTATTATCTGTCCCATTCGTCAAGTGTCCTGTCTGTCATGCATCTCATCTGTCATATGTCTCTACTGTCTGTCATGTTTCCCAAATATACCATCTGTCATTTATGCAATCTGTCATGTGACCAATCTGTCATTGTCCTGTCTGTCTGTCATGTGTCACATCTGTCTGACATGTCTTGTCTGTTATGTATTCCATCTGAAGAGTGTCCCATCTGTCATGTATCCCAGTTGGTATGTGTTCCATCTGTCATATGTCTCGTCTCACCAACCTGTCTACATCTGTCATGTAGCTCATTTGGCATGTGTCCTATCTGTCATATGCCCCATCTGCCATGTGCCCCTTATGCCACTGTCATGTATCTCATGTGGCATGTGTCTTATTGTCATATGTCCCTCTGTCATATGCACCATGTTTCATGCATCCCTGTCATGCATCTCATTTGCCATGCAACCCATCTTGTCCCCTTCCATCTGTCACTGATCCCATGTAGCAGTTGTCTTATATGTTATTATCCCATCTGTCATGTGTCCCATATGTCATGAATCCCATTCAGCATTTGTCCTATCTGCCATGTATCCTATCTGTCTGTCATGTGTCCCATCTTTCTTGTATTGTCTGTCATGTACCTCATCTGTCATGTATATCACCTGTCATTTATTTCATCTGTCATATGCCCCATCTGTCTGTGATATGTCCCATCTGTCATGTATCTCATATGTCAAGTATGCGTCCCATCCATAATGTCTGTCATGTGTTTCATCTGTCATGTACATTAGTTCAACTCACATGACCGTGCCTGTAGCCTTGCGGAGAATCTGGAAGGCAAAGCTCTGGTTGTTGGTCACTCTGATCTCATACTTGGCTGCTGAGCCGGCAATGTTGGGCAGGTTCATGGCTTTGGGAACCCTGTATCTGTCACCAGCTGGTGTATCAAACTAGAAAAGATACAAAGCCTCAATGTTTCAATCTGACAATAGGGATATGTAATTACGTAATGAGATCGATATCTATCGACTTTGAACAAAACCCCCGGTATGACATGATGCACTTTAATACGTTTGAGTTGGACTGTTGTTGTTGTCCGTGTGGTAGTCTAAATACATTCCAAACCATCAATGTCTCAAATCAAACATCTGTTTTCCTTCAGTGACAAAAGAGGTCTAGATCTAGTCTAGTGTTAGCGAGATAGCGAACAGCATCACAAGGGGCTATGATGGCGCTTCCGCAACCTTACATCTAGAAAATGCCTGTACGTTGTTCTTTGGGAAGAATAAAAGTCAAATCACATCTCGCTATACAGTGCCATCTTGTTTGTTACTTCCGGTTACATGCTTGCTGTTGTCCCTTGCAGGCGGACGGTAGAGATGAACAAAAACAGGCTCATACGGTGTGTACTGGGCACAGTGCTAGGAACATCGTACGCTCAACGACGGGCGACAACCGGCTCGTGACAGTGGGAGGGCTCAGCATGACCACGCAAGCGCTCACAATGCAGCAACAACACTGGAGATCTTGCACATTCACCTTGGTCCCCATCCCATTTCACCTTAGTCCCCATCCTAATTCACCTTGGTCCCCATCCTAATTCACCTTGGTCCCCCATCCTAATTCACCTTGGTCCCCATCCTAATTCACCTTGGTCCCCATCCTAATTCACCTTAGTCCCCATCCTAATTCACCTTGGTCCCCATCCTAATTCACCCTGGTCCCCATCCTAATTCACCTTGGTCCCCATCCCAATTCACCTTGGTCCCCATCCTAACTTATCTCCCAATCTTGCACCTCGTAACTTAGATAGATCTCTTTTCGAAGATGAAAAAAACTTAGTTTTCTAAATCAGCGGACAGCTTGAATGGCTTTCGAAGACAAATTTTTAATATCCAGCACATCACTGCTTTGATTCTTGGTTTGGAAAAATGAAACTGTGTGGAGTGTGCAAGAGAACGTATTCAAAGGGTCGAAAGTCTGGTCCTAATGTTTTGAGAATTCCCGAAGTTTTGGAGTGACCCTCGTACCGGTAATAGTAAGACGAGAATGTGATTGAGGTGTGGATATAATACTGTATTTTATATTATATGTATATAATAAGATACAACTTGTAATACGGTTGTTCGTTTTCATATGGATATATAATAATACCGTATTACAAGTTGTATCTTATTATATATCAATGACAAAAACAACTGTGTAAAGCAAACAATAACAATCATGCAAACGTCAGTGAGTTCAAATCACGGATCTGCAAACACATGTTATGCCAAAAAAAACTATATGCATAGACTGATGCGTTTTCATTGACGGGCAGTATTTATATCCTGCCGTAGGTACTGTGTAGTATTTCAGACTGAAGTAAACAGTCGAACGTAACGGCACCCACTATTTTATCTTTTCATATGTTTGACTGCTTATATATTTGATTGGCAGGTAAATTTATTTGTTCTGTTTATTTCAGCCCGGCCATCAAAGACCACTTTCAGTAAACATTGTTGATAAAGAGTCCAGGTGGCCATGACTGGTCGGTATAATCACGGAATAAGACCGATCTTGTAGCTAAACCAATGACTAAATGAACTGTATCAATGCAAGAACGGTCCTGTCCCAGGAGATAGCCGACTGGTCTCCCATTACTGAGTACTCTGACCTTTGACCTCTCCATTTTAACTATCAAGCAACGCCAGTGGTGTGAGGGGCGCTGAATTCTGTGGGGTTCCGGTATAATCTACAGTATCTTTGGCGGTTTATTGTTACATGATGTGGAGGACAAACTCCAAGATTCTTCACACACTGTACACGACTCTCTTTCCTCATACTCTGATTGGCAATCACTCACTCTCTCTTTCTCTTCTCTCTCTACTCTCTCGTCCAACAAGGTGTGAGAACAGGAGTGAGAGAGACAGAGAAAAGCGGTTGGTGGGGTGGGGGGAGCAAGACACAACAGTTCAGTAATGTACATACTGTAAATCGAGCCACATCATTCCCTCTGTTCTCAAAGTTAAACCTCCACTTGCTGATTTTCCCCCCAAACGGAGCCGTGCCGCTCATATCCAGGTCTGCCTGGAATCCCAGGGCTGTATTGACCACACTAGAGGCAGACAAGGTGAATTGATCCGCTCCATAGTAGCAAGATGGCTGGCCCGACGGTGGACTAGGATCATAGGTACAACCTCTTGCCGTACACTGCGCTGCGTTGACAAGGGAACCGTCTCCTGAGACAGAAAACACAACCTCAGGTTTAACAGACGTTGTCAAAATCTGAATCTATTAAAGTAACGATGGTGTCATAAAAACATAAATAATAAAAGATATCATTCTATTAATAAATGCACAAATCATACATGAAAACATAACAAATTACATGGTAGCTCATTCAGGATTTTTAGATGGAAGAGCAGTTGTTATAGCAGACTGGGTGCGCCAGCCCACCGGATCAAGGCGAAAGAAGGAAGATGAAAGATGGAAGGCGTATTGGTTGTTACAATGAGTTCATCCACATGACTCGGAACGAATGAAAAAGGGCCATAACTGACCCAGACCAAAGTTTGTTCGCCGTGATATTATTATGCCCGTCCACTTTCAGACCGATAAATTTCTGAAACAAAGTTCACCCTGAACATAAACCTCATACAATGAGGCTTGGACAAAGGAAATTTTACAGGAGTATTTACATCTGGACAGCTTTAGGGAAAAGGTTTGGCCAGGACAAACTGCCTTCAAGATGAAGCTATGAGACTCAGCGACAGATTTGCAAAATTCACCCAACTTTCTCAAGTCAGTCAGCACCGAAATGACCATTTGAGACGAGAACGCTGCTGAAGAAGAAGAAAAAGAAGAAGAAGAAGAAGAAGAAGAAGAAGAAGAAGAAGAAGAAGAAGACGACGACGACGACGACGAAGAAGAAAACGAAAAAGACGACGTGCCAAAACTAAAAGTGAAGCCGGTACAGATGCCGATGAGAGGAACAGCCCACCATCAGAGATATCTGCAGACGAAACAGCTCACTGTAATCTTCATGCCGACTTACCCAGCTTGACCAACAGGAAATCTGCAGTTCGTGTCCGAGGAGATACAGGGTATTCACATCCTATCACAACGTCCGACTGAACTGGAAGTCTACCATAAGGTGGGCAAACATCCGCCAAGAGTGCAAAGACAAGAGAAAAGCATTTTAACGGATGGAAAACCTCCGGGCCCAAGACGGATTGGAGGAAGGCAAGGATTCATTCACATCTGACCTATACACCCACAGACTCTGTCAGGTAGCGGTGAAGAACGGGACTGTTTAGATTTAGAGACGATGGGATGGATATTCTTCTTCTTCTTCCATGAGAATCTCAGAATAAGGCACACAGAATAAGGCACACAGAATAAGGCACACAGAATAGGGCACACAGAATAGGGCACACGGTCTCAAGGTAGACAGGGACAATGAAAAAGTCCAGCAACAACAAAAAAGGTCATCGTGACTCGCTAGTAAATCTCTCTTGGACGCCATGGTTAAAACGCGCTTGTTAGAACAGAATACTGAGCATTTTACTGGATTGAAAAGAAAATCCTTATCTTCCTGGATCAACCATAAAATCTCGTGGACGCAGCAAATGACAGCAATCTGCGAAATCCTCACGGTAAATAAGTCTCCCATCCGGAAAGTTGAGACAGAAACATATTCTTACAACTAAAAGTCTCAGTTCTATGGATGCAAACAATGGCTTTGCTAATTTACAGACAATGATGATCGGCATTCAGTTATCAGCTTCCATTACAGCGATGTACTCATTTTATAGATGAAAGGACTGGAGAGAATCTTAATGACATGCTCTCTACAAATGATGGCCGGAACTTTCCCAAGACTTTTTGGCCCTAAGTTCAACACTGGAATCAATTCACCATTTCACCACATAGATTCTCATGAGCACATAACGCTATGGACATTTATACAGACACTGTAGACATTCACACGCACGCACTATAAACATCTACGGAGAAACACATGAACATCGTCAGGGTCATGCCATGGACAGCTACAAAGATACACGATGAATATCTAAAACATTTTGAATATCTACACAAACATACCATGGACAGACCACAGAGACACAATATAAACATCTATAGAGATCTACAATGAACATCTTCAGAGCTAAAAACATATATACACACTTTAAACATCTATACAGATATACCGAGGACATCTATCTAGATAAGCCATACATCTATCGACACACTATGGACATCTAAACAGCACGTTGCGGATAACTACAAAGACACGCTATAAGCATTAATTTACAACAACACACCATGAATATCTACTGAGACACACCATCGACATCTCCAAAGACACTATAGAGATCTACGAAGACATACTACAAACATACTACAACACAACAGACATCTTAAGAAGCACTTTCTGGACATCTACAGAGACACATTAAGAATGACTAGAGAGACACACTGTGACACTACTGACATTTACCGAGACACACCACAGACACAGACGACACTGACCTTCCGCCTCAGGGTAACAGTCTATTCTCTCCGTGTCGACCACTGGTTCCGCTTTTCCCTCGTCATCCCCTGAGTCGATGAGAGACACAGGGACGGCAATAGCGATAATGACAGCGATGACCATGAGAATGCCAATGAAGATGGCCACCCTGTGTCTGCTGGCCCATTCTGTAACCGCCATGGCTGTCCTCACTCAGTCTTTGTGTTCTTTCTCCTTGTGGTGGCTACTGCAAGGCAAAAGAACATGTCGTGTAGTTCTAGGTCTACTTCCATACCGTGAATTTCTAAAGGCAGCTGCAAGCCCAGATCTACTCCAGAGATGCAAATTACACACACATACACACATTTCTGAACAGCAGCATTGAGGCAGCAAGGGACATGTCAATTTCATTGAGGCAGCAAGGGACATGTCATTGTGACTTCCTAAGGGAGGTTGATCTAAAGTAGAGCGAACACGGAGAACACACTGATGGCAGTATAATGTCAACTTTTCTGTTTTTCTCGTTTGGGGGAAAAGTGGTTTGGNNNNGGGGGGGGGGGGGCGAAGGGAAATTGAGGAAGCAAAATACTGAATGAAAGAGGGTAGGGCAGATACAATGGAATCGATTATGGTGTCTTATAGTCATGGCTAGGTCTATACTGTAAACATTCTCTTTTTCCTTCCACATAATTTGTGGGTTCTGCTGGAGAGATGATCCTCTCTCAGATCATGACCGGACGGAGGAAAACAAACTGATGACGTCACTCTGCACGCCATTTTAATAGAGAAGTAAGCGAGGAAAACCCGAGAACCAATACAGACGTGGACATCACATTCATTTTGTTTTCTGATACAGTTGATCAAACTACAATGTATAGGCTACCAACAACACAGCTCAGTGAAAAAGACATCAGGTGGTAAAATAAAAATCAACGTGATTTCAAAGTGTATTAGCACGATTGAAATTTGCCACGTTTTAGACGATAAATGTTGTCTATTAATGCTGCGAATGAACAAAAAATCTAGATGCTAAAAGTTATTTTACAACTAAGAAGCAAAAAGACATAGAAAACACAGACATGTATGTCAAATTCTGCTAGTCTAGTCTGTCAGCTGTGTCTCTCGCATTTACTCTCCGGCTCGTTTTTATTTTTCGTCATGTGTTCTTAGTAAGTAGTTCGTTATATAACGTGGGTCAATGAAATGTGCAAACATCATAGATGAAATCCGTTTGTTAAAGTGTCCAAACGTTCATCCTTGTTTCTGTGTAACTCTTGAAGTGATTGGACTTTCAATTTGGTGAAGTTTTTGTTTTTTCTTTGGCCATCCCGTACAGCCAATTCCACAAAATCGCAACTCCATGTAACACATGTGGAAATGGGTTGCCATTAACAGAGCTGCAATTATCCATTATAATTAACTATATTTTTGGTTAATTAAATATTAATTTTAGATATGAAAGAAATAACATAATCGGTTAGCTGACAAATGTTATGTAGCCATTAAGCAGAGGGGTCAACGATATATCAGCGATATAATGGATGAATGAATCATGCTCACCTCTGTCTTCTCCATCTACACCATACGATGCCAACTGAATTGCTGGAACTATCTGTCACATGCCCACACAATTGATATGTATCTCTTATCTCGACGTCTGCTCCGATTTACTGAAATCGTTTTTATTGTTTTCAAAGTCTTAGGACATGGACAGTGTGTGCTACTTACACACTTAAGCACGACACACGACACTTAAGCACTACACATTTACGACATGCATAGACCAAGATGCCTTCTTTTTTACGTGTCTCACAAGCCAATGTATTAAGTTGATCTCAGCGATCTGGTTTTTGGTAAACCTCTAGAAAATGATGGCTGAATCATATACGCAAAGCCGTACCACAAGTATTCTATTTAGTAATCTAAGACCATTTAATACCCGGAGATTAATAACTACACAATGACAGCCACGGCTTCACAATCACAGCCACGGCTACACAATCACATCCACGGCTTCACAATCACATCCACGGCTTCACAATCACAGCCACGGCTACACAATCACAGCCACGGTTACACAATCACATCCACGGCTACACAATCACATCCACGGCTACACAATCACATCCACGGCTTCACAATCACATCCACGGCTTCACAATCACAGCCACGGTTACACAATCACATCCACGGCTTCACAATCACAGCCACGGCTTCACAATCACAGCCACGGCTATTATACGCAATGTCGTCATTTCTGGACAAGTTTCTGAACTTACGTCTATAACGTCTTCATTTCCATTCTCTGTTTTGACAGCAAGAGGAAGGACAAACAATAATACTATGACTGAGTACTCTATATCAGGGATTGGG